>JAJIBD010010213.1:0-33870 GCA_021461705.1 Cryptotis parvus | reverse complement strand
GAAGGAAGGAAGGAAGGAAGGAAGGAAGGAAGGAAGGAAGGAAGGAAGGGAAGGAAGGAAGGAAGGAAGGAAGGAAGGAAGGAAGGAAGGAAGGAAGGAAGGAAGGAAGGAAGGAAGGAAGGAAGGAAGGAAATAGGGAAGACAAGATATCTATCTTCTCAGAATCTAAGTGCAACATAAGTAAGTATCCTGGGCAGTTATAGAAAAGTGACCCAAATTAAAGATAGAGTCTGTATTATGAAACAAATGAAGGCAAACAAAATTATCTTCAAAGTCAATTGCACCTCTATTGGGGGATAATTTACTGAAGTTATTTTAGATGAGAGGGTGAGAAGAAGCATGGATATTTTATGATTCTTTCCAAAATTCAAATAAAGCAGCTTTATAAAAACTCAATGATTCCATCAAAATAAGCACATCACTTATACTGCTTTCTGTTACAGGCCATAGTCTTTTAAAAATGTGTAAAGTGAAGGAAAAAGAAAATATGCAGATTTAAATAACATATAGTTTATATAATTACCTATCACTGAGCCCCTTTTTGCATTATATTTTTTAGGTTGTGGGGTCACATCCAACAATGCCCAGGGGTCCCTCCTGGAAGTGCTTTTGTCAAACCAGAAGCAGGGGCAAGGTTTGGTCAGGGGCTTCGCAACATGCAAGGCAAGAGCCTTTACCCCTAAACTCTCCAGTGAGTCCGTAACCCCCCCTTTCAAATTAAAAATTTTTAAGTGAGAAAATTTAACTTTCCAGGGTGAAAACAAAGTAGATCAAAGTCTAATTCATTCTTATCTGACTGTTCAGAGAAAGGAGATAAGATATTGATTGATAGTTATCCATATATATGTATAATATATGCTGTATATACTCCTTTACATATATACATATATGTATACATATATATGTATATACATATATATATATATGCTTAGATATATAGTCTTTGAAGGCTAAAAATCTGAACAAGCGCTTTCCTATTATTGTCTTTTGTGCTGTGCAACAAATTATATAGACTTAGAAGTTTGAAACAGCATCAGCTGGTGTTTTAATAATGACCAGAGATATAGTATACAAGTAAAAGCACTTGCATTGCAGAGACTGATCTTAGTTAAAATTCCTGGCACCACATATGGTAATCCTCGGCATTCCCTAGGGGCCACTAATGACCACAGAACCAGAAACAGCAACTGAGCACTGCAGGATGTAGCCCCAGCCCCTCCCCTCAATAGACAGAGCAGCACACATTTCACGGTTCAGGATTCTGTGTGAAGCTCTGCTTGATCTTTGCAAGGCAGCAGTGGGAATGCTGGACTGGGGGTTACATCATCTCCTCAGAAGCTCACCTGAGAAAGAGTCTGTGTCCTCACTTCCCTGATTTTGTGGTCAATTTTTAGTTCCTTCCGGATTCTATTTTTTTTTATTTTTTATTAATTTATTTATTTTTTTAATTTAATAATTTTATTATATCACCGTGAGATATACAATTACCAAGATGTTCATATTTGGGTTATGTCTTACAGTGTTCCAGCATCTATCCCCTCCACCAGTGCCCATTTCCCACCACCAATGTCCCTGATTCCCTCCCCCCTACCCCTACCCTGCCTGCAGTTTATTATCTGTCTCTTTCTGTCTTTCTCTCTTCCTTCCCTTACACAGTGTGGATGGCAACACATACATTTAGAGGTTATCATGTGTATCTTTTGCCTGTAATTAATGCTCAGTTTTATGTTGGTATTAGCACTTTCGACAATTATTAGCACTCTGCTCCCTTCTCTGTCTTACCTAACCTCTGACTCCCACACGCTTGTGTAATTTTCACCTTTGATAAGACCTCCTGATCCATGTTTCACCTGACCTTGAATATTGGTATCATAATATGTGATTGTAGGGAAGTAAAGCTTCCATTTTTGCAAGCTCTTGGCTAGAGGTCGCCCTTACCTCTGTGTCTCCTCTCCTCTCAATTCCTTTCCCTATGGCCCTCCATAAGAAGTTTGCCATGGTTACAACTGTCTTCAAAAGCCAACAGAAGAGAAAAACATTTCAAGAAAAACCTAGAGTATTAATGTATGTTCTGTAATCCATAGTCTGGAGGGAAAGGAAAAGAGAAAGAGAGAGAAATGGAAAGAAATAAAGAACCTGCCATGGAGGAGGGCTGGGAGAGGGGAGGAGGGAACCGGGACGCTGGTGGTGGGAGATGGGCACTGGTGGAGGGATGGGTGCTGGAACACTGTATGACCAAACCTAAGTATGAACTCTTTAATTGTATATCTTTGTAATTGAAAAAATAAAAAAAAAAAAAAAAATTAAAAAAAAAGAAAACCTAGAGTAAAGATCCCTCACCTTGGATCAGGCATGGGTCATGGCATTATTGCAAAGTACTTGAGCACCCACATTATATGCATTGGGCCTCCCATTCAAACCCCCAATACTGCATGGCCCCAGTATTATCAGGGGAACATTGACAGTTCTCAGTTATTGTTTGCCTGAATACAAAACTGGTATACCCATATAACTGGCTGAGTGCCCCTCTGAGCACAGCTGAAGAGAATCTCCTTTCCAGGGATGGGCGAGGAATGGTGGTGGAGAGGCAAGCTTACCCTTTCTACACTGGAGGGGAGAAGATTATATAAACTCACTGAGGTGAAGAACCAGGAATAATGGCAGTGAATGGGAGTAATTTCCCAGGGTGAAATCATCTTTGAGTCTGTCTGACATAGCTCCTTTATTATCAGAATTGATTTATAAGTGTGTTTATTTCTGGATTTTAAAACTCTTCTAGCAATGCAAAATGAGTGGATAAAGTTGGATTCCTGAGAACTAGAGTAATAACACAAGGATGAAAGCTCCTTGCCTTGCATGTTCCCAAACATGGCATGATCCTAGGCATCACTTAGGGGCCTCTGAGCACCCCCAGGAATGATCCCTGAGCACAGGAACAGGAGTCAGCTCTGAGCACCAAGTGTGATCCACATCCCTATCACCACCAAAAGCAAAGGACTTGAGGTGACAGCTCATTTAAAAAATTAGTTTGGCCACTTTTTTAAATTTTTTTTTTTTTACAATTACAAAGATATACAATTAAAAGTTCATATTTGGGTTTTGGTCATACAGTGTTCCAGCACCCATCCCCGCAACCGGTGCCCATCTCCCACCACCAACGCCCCCGGTTCCCTCCCCCTTCCCCAGCCCTGCTCCATGGCAGGTTCTTTATTTCTTTTCCCTTTCTCTCTCTTTCTCTTTTCCTTCCCCTCCAGACTATGGATTACAGAACATACATTAAAGGGTTGTCATGTGTATCTTTTTGCCTCTATTCAATGCTCAGTTCCAGGTTGGCATTAGTACCCTCGACAATTGTTAGCACACTATTCCATTTTCTGTCTTACCTAGCCTCTGACTCCCACACGCTTTTGTGACAATTTCCACCTTTGACAAGACCTCCTGATATATGTTTCACTTGACCTTGGATATTGGTATCTTAATATGTACATATATATTTATGTTATGCAGATAAATGCAGTCATTCTGTGTCTGTCTCTCTCCTGGCTAATTTCGCCTCAACATAATCTTCTCCATGTCCATCCATTTATAGGCAAATTTTATAACTTCATTTTTCCTAATAGCTGCATAGTATTCCATTGTGTAGATGTACCAAGCTTCTTTATCCAGTCATCGATTTTCGGGCACTCTGGTTGCTTCCCAGATTCTGGCTATTGTGAATAATGCTGCTATGAACATAAAAGTAGGGATGGTGTTTCCCCGCTGCGTATTTTTGGCTTCCCAGAGTAGATTCCCAGGAGTGGTATGGCTGGGTCAAATGGGAGTTCAATTTCTAGTCTTTGGAGGAATGTCCATATTGTTTTCCCAGAAAGGCTGTACCAGCCGGCATTCCCACCAACAATGGATGAGTGTCCCCTTTTCCCCACATCCACGCCAGCACTTTGTTGTTCTTGCTCTTTGAATATGTGCCAGTCTCTGTGGTGTAAAGTGGTATCTCATTGTTGTTTTGATTTGCATCTCTCTGATGATTAGTGATGATGAGCATTTTTTCATATGTTTTTTGGCCATTCGAATTTCTTCCTTGCTGAAGTTTCTGTTCATTTCTTTCTCCCCATTTTTTGATGGGGTTGTTTGTTTTCTTCTTGTTAAGTTCTACCAGTGCCTGATATATCCTGGATATTAACCCCTTTATCAGATGGGTATTGGGTGAATATTCTCTCTCCCATTCTGTGGACTGCTTTTGTATCTTAGTCACTGTTTCTTTTGAGGTGCAGAAGCTTTTTAGTTTCATGTAGTCCCATATGTTTATCTTTTCTTCTAGTTGCTTTGTTAGTGATGTTTCACCTTTGAAGATGCCTTTAGCTTCAATGTCGTGGAGGGTTTTTCCCTATATTTTCTTCAATGTACTTTATGGATTCAAGTCTGATATTCAGATCTCTAATCCATTTTGATCTGATTTTTGTGCATGGTGTTGGACACAGGTCCAAATTCATTTTTTTACATGTCGCTGCCCAGTTTTCCCACACCACCACTTGTTGAAGAGGCTTTCCTTACTCCATTTTGGACTCAGTTGTACCTTTATCAAAGATTAAATGATCATACGTTTGAGGTTGGGTGTCAGGATACTCAATTCTACCCATAGGTCCACAGGTAGTTTGACCACTTTTTAACCTCATATGGTCACAAGGAATTTTTGTAACTTCGATATCACTATTTACTCATCAGTGAAATCAGAAATAAGAGCATGTACTTCTCAGAGTTGTTATGGGATTAAATTATGTTAATAACTTTGAAGCATTTTAGAATGGTGGCTGCCCCATATTAAATGCCAGTGAATATGTGAGAAACACAAATATATTCTTTTAAATATAATTTTGAAATGAATACAAGTAAGTAGAGGTTTAATAAACTCTTCCCATGCTCCCAAAAAATTATTTTTCTCCCTGTGGCCCAAACAAAAGCTCCACTTTAAATATTAATGTACAAACTACCATGGAGGCTACAAAATCCTGATAAAACCCCCAATAGTGCAATATACTAAACTTTTATTTCTATAAAGCTGTAGGACTCAATAGCTAGGAGATAGCTTCTGACCCCCATCCCTCTCCTATTTCAGAGATCACAACTCAGAAATTCAGAGAGGTTCAAAGCATGAATGAGATGGCATGATTCCAGAGTTTTAGAGGTCGGATAAGAATAAATCTACCTAGAACAACAAAACTATCCATGAGACAACAGACTTTACCCAACCTGCAGTAAAGCATCTATGTCCAGGCAACATAAATTTTTTTTAAAAAGACAGGACCAGTTTGGTGATGACCACTTTAGGTTTGTTGATACATAACTGCTATGCCTTTTTAAATCTCCCTCTCTAGCAAACACAAGGAAAAAATTGCATTGAGTTGATAGGTATGGAGGCTTATTTATTGGGGGATAATCCCCATTAAAAAAGACTAATTAACTCCTTCTTAATCATAGTGGGATGATTGATACTGTATTGATATTATGTGAGTCCAATGGGCATTGTCAGATGATTAGAGTCCCCATTTATGGTACTACATAATTATACTTCCTATCAGGGCTGGGGCTTTGGTGCCTTTTGTTAATCAGTATCACTCTAAACCACAGTGGGACATTCAGCCAATCAGACCACTCAATTACTGTGTTTGAATGGTCCTGACCTAATGAATATGAATAGAAGATGCACACAATAGAGCAGTACTTTTAATGACAATGAAACTGCCATGAGGGATGAAAGAAAGTGTGGATTTTAAAAAATAATTAAAATTTCAATGAGAAAAATCATAATTAGATGTGAGGATTACATATATTTGTTAAAATGTTTCTCACTTGCCTTTTGGACAAAGAGCCTTCGTGAGTCATTTTATACTTCATTTCCTCCAGATATATAAGTTCCAGTTGCTGGTAACTGGACTAATCTTATATTTAAATGACAAAAAAAAATCAGTGTAAATATTTGGAAAACAGAAGCAGACAGAGGAAAGATCAGACAGGTTCTTAAACCAAGAGTCATGAACTATAAGTTGAATATAAAAGTTGGATGGTTCCTAATCAATATGTCAGGGACCAACGACAGAAGATTGGAGAGTGTCAGAACTCTCAGAGAGGGTGGTAGACGATATGAAGTATGTACTATTTGCTTACTGCGTCCTCTTATTTCTCTTTCAAACCTTTGCAGAAGTTCCTGTCCTGCTACTTAGAAAGCCAAGAGACAAATGAGTTTAAAACTAGAGCAAAAAAAATGATGAAAATTAGAATCAACTGAGAAGGATAAAACAAAAGGAATAGAAGAGTAGCTTCATAAATCAAGACATGAGTGAACTTCATCTACTCATAAGATGCCATACGGTTTTACACAGAGGAAGTTATTATGATCCAAACTCATTACTAGAGTTCCAAATATCACGAGTTGCATGGAGACAGCCAAGTTATCATGAAGACATGTTAAGGACTGCAAACTTAAAAATGCTCTCCTTACTTAACTTCAGCATTGGTCCTCGACAGAGGAGTCCTTGATCAATCTCTCTGATTGCTGCAGTTGTGCCATACCAATGTAGTGCATTGTAAAGTAAAATAGCAAACCTTGAAAAAGATGTACGGTTTCATGTAGTAGGTCAAAGTCATATTGGACTCTGTCTTGAATCACAAGCCAGTGGCAAATGAGGATTTGACAGTTAGGCTAGTTAACAACTAAATATGGGAAAATGGATGAGGAAGAAGCCACTAGTGTATGCTTCAAAAGCAAAAAGATTTGAATATCAAAGGATTAAGAGAAGCCCTTGAGAAAACCAATAAAGCTCTTGAATATTTCTGAAAAAATGACCTTCTATATCTAACTCTGAAAGTCAAATGTGAATGATGTCTTATTACACTATCATCTAATTTTATCAGAAAAAACAAATAACCAACATAAAAATGATCTTATATTTAAGGAACATTGTCATAGTCTTTTAAGCATGCTAAATATTATAAAAGTAGCTTTAATTTTTGCTTTCTGAGATATAATTTCTATCGATCCTGTGTCTCACCCCTTCTCACCCCTCCCCCACACATACTCTTAATTCCCCACCAAGAAATCACTCTCTGCCATCATTTACTAGGAAATTTAGCCTCTGATGTAAATGGTCTCTTTTAGTACTACTTAGCACTATTAACAATTATTGCTAAGAAACTATTTTGAGCAAAATGTTGTGATTTATCTGGTACATAGTCTCCTTGAGATTAAATAAGTCAATTACTTAGGTTTGGAAAGTCACATTATTTTCAGGAGGAAGATTAGAGCCACACACAAAGACACAAAGAGATGCACAAATACATATTCTTGCATTAGCACATGATTTCTCTGGGCTGATGTTTTCATTGTAGCTCATAATACAGATTAATATGACATGCTATATAAACTCTATAATAATATAAGCTATTGCCTCTTCTTCAGAGCTCAGTTATCACATAGACACATTTTGAAAAAAACTGCATTTTAAAAAAATTTTTAATATTTTATTATACCACCTTGAGATATTCAATTACAAAGGTGTTCATAAGATGTTTATATTTGGGTTTTGGTCATACAGTGTTTCAGCACCCATCCCCTCCACCAGTGCCCATTTCCCTCCATCCATATCCCCGATTCCCTTCCCCCTCCCCTAGCCTGCATCTATGGCCGGTTCTTTATCTCTTTCTCTCTCTCTCTCTCTCTCTCTCTCTCTCTCTCTCTCTTTTCGCTCTCTCTCTCTTCCTTCCTTTACACATTGTGGATTACAATACATACATTTAAAGGTTATCAAGAAACATTAATATTTATCAACAACATTAAAATACTGCTCAAAGTACAAGTGAGAGTACAAGTGCATACAATTCCCTCTCACTACAACAACAAAGTGAAGGAAAGTAGAAAAAATTAATTAGGAAAACTGCATTTTTTATTGTTCATTTTGTTTGGTTTTATCTGAATGACCAACCTTTTGGATAAAATACATTAATCCAGAAATGGGTTTGGAGTTTGTAAAACCATTTCCCAAAAAGAGCTGCAGAAACTTCAGTTTTGAAAGCTTCTCTATCACATAAAAAGGACAGGGAGAATAGTAGACAACCCAATGCCTTTGGGAAAAGCTGCTTATTAGAGATTCCCAGGGCACTTGGGTAAATAGGTAGAACATGGCATCCAGAACCTAGATGCTGTAGTACAGATGCTGTTGGGTTTCATCCTGGCCTTTCTATGTGACCCAGGCACCATACTAACTTTTAGATACTTCAGCGTCTTCATCTGAAAAATGACAATAAAAAATGGCAAAGCCTTTTATTTTGTTTGAATTAATTCATCATACATAATGCCAGCTCTAGTAGCTGCTAGATTGTCAGTTATGGACTTGTCCTGCGTACTAGAAGTCTCAACACTATTGAATTCTGTGTTTTATATTTTATTTGAGCACAAAGTGGCCTATCTTTCTGATAATAGCTCTCAATATCTTATAAATAAGATGTGAAAATTTCAAAACTGCACTTTTGAAATAGATATGTCATAATCAATCGTAAGTTTTTTTAATTTTTTTTCAAAAGGAAAATACCCACCATTTGCCCCCAAACAAGATACTGATTGAGTGACATAAAGGAAGCATAATCATCTGAATTTTTGAGCGCTCCCGGGTGATCTCCACATCATTCTGAACCTTTCTGGAATCATTTTAAATGGGATGGACGCATCAGCACTGCTGGGGATGTGTTGGAAATGAAATTATTGCTTCCTGTTCCAGAAAGTAGATTAGAAGGTCTGTTTAGGGTGAGCAATTACCTCCCGCATTATTCAGTTTCAGAGCAACTGATACAAGAAAATAAGCAGAATAAAAGCCTTTCAGTTGCTCTTTATACCTTTCATATCTTTGCTCCTGTGAGAAGAATTTTGAGAGATTTCAGAAAGACACGAACAATTCAGGTAGGTTTCATGAATTTGCTCTTTCCCTGGGAAAGAAGAAAAGCAAATTTTTCTCTCTTGCCAGTTCAGAGCCAACTGCTTTTAGAAAGCAGCTGAGCTTGGATCAAAATTAGCATGGCATTCTCAAGGACCTGCTTCTAACCAGAGGCTGCCTGCACTGCACCATCATGCCAGTTTAACTAAAAGCCAAATTTGTGTCCAAGAACTCCATTTTGTTGTGGTTCCGGATTAGGGCATGCAATAAAAGAAAGGTGCATTGTTGAGTGTAAGGTGCCATGGGGAGCCCTGTATGATGTGATGTGTGGGGAGAAACCAGCACCCCCTGCCATTAGCTTCTCTGCCTCTATAAATCTCAACTCTGGAGTCTAGACCAGATTCTAGACCCAGTGCCAGGGTGGGGCTTTCTCTGCAAGTCATCAGTATTGTCAGGGTTAGAGGTTCCTGCTTGTTTCTCTTCTCTGCAGTATGTAAGTTTGGGTCTTTCCCATTGTCTGCCTTGCTGACCTATGGGCAATCTGACCCTCCACCCCACAACAAAACCTTACTACAGATATATGTAGTTTTTGAATGTGTTAGGGATTCTTGCATTAGACTTTTCCTCCACCATTTAGAAGAGAGCTCTGATTCATTCAGTAAACCCTATGCTTAAAGTCCATATTTATTAAATAAACGTATGATGAATTGCCCATTTGCAGACGTTATTCCTTACTAAGAAAGTAAAAAAATTTATTTATTCATTTATTATCTATCTATCTATCTATCTATCTATCTATCTATCTATCTATCTATCTATCTATCTATCTATCTATCTATCTATCTATCTATCTATCTATCTATCTATCTATCTATCTATCTATCTATCTATCTATCTATCTGTCTGTCTGTCTGTCTGTCTGTCTGTCTGTCTGTCTGTCTGTCTGTCTGTCTGTCTGTCTGTCTGTCTGTCTATCTATCTATCTAACTATCTATCTATTTATTTTCTGTTTGGATCACCCAGTCAATGCTCAGGGGTTATTATTTGCTCTGCACTCAGGAATTACTCCTGGTCGTGCTTTGGGGACCATATGGAATGCTGGGACTCAAAATCAGGTTGACCGCGTGCAAGGCAAATGCCCTTCTCGCTGTGCTATTCCTCCAGTCCCAAGAAAGTAAAATGTTTATTGAAAATTGAACAATGTGGATAAGTATAAAGAAGTGAACAACATCTCTAATAACCCCATCAGTTAGGCAACCTCTTTAAAATGGCTTGCTACTAGTCTTACGTCCTACACAAATAAAATTCATTATTTCCAGGTTTTCTGTTTCCACCACTTCACATTTTAAACACACATCTGTTTCTATTAAACATAAGATGATTTCAATTTTAGTTCTTTAGTGGACTCTTTGGTGTGAATAGAATTGTCTAATATTTGAAATGTGTTCATTTAGTTAATGACTAACATGCCAAGAAATGAGCTTAATAATAAAAAAGTGGTGGTAGCAGAATTTGCTCTTAATGCTCTCTAATCAGTTTCTGCTTTCATGCTAAAATCTTTCACAGTCTTTTAGAGGGATTACACCAGATCAAGATTTACTGTTGTTATATGCCCTTCAGTAATGCTATACTCAAGTTTGAAAGGCTTATGAAGCTCCCTCTGACACTGAAAACTGCTGGGTGTTTGGGATGCCGGTATTAAGAGACCATCCTAGTGAAAAGTTACCAGCATGAAAGTCTTTTTTTCCTTGGTGGGCAGGGTAAAAGGGGCAGCTGGGCATATTTCTTTTGTGTTCAAGTGATATGAAGATAATTGGATTTTATCAAGTCACCAAACCATCCCAGATAGATCCATCTCTAGGCTGAAAACTCTTTGGTCTTCTGTGAATGGGGGGCAGGCTGACTCCCTCCCTGCGGGATAGACCCCTGCATCCCCCAACCATAACTGACATCCTCTGACATGCACAGCGCAGCTCCACATCTCCTAGAATGAGTGGCCACATTTCACAGTACCGACAGCCCAGTAGGAACACTGCAAATTTGATGCGATAGTTGTGTAAAAGCCCCATCAAACTCAATCAGCAAAAACAATGATACAAAGGTCTCAAACAGCACCAACCAGCTCAGTAAATCTTTAATGACTTTACTAACATTGCTGTGAGACATAACAATGATCACACATTGACTTTTCTTGATCTATTTTCTGATCAATCCAGTTGCCATTTTGTTGTAACAAGCAATATGAAGAAAATTTGCTTGTGACTACTAAGAAGGGAGATTTGCAGGTGGGTGAGAATCTGGGAATATTGGGAGAAAAGAAGATCACATTAGTGGTGGGAATGATTTTGGACATTGAATCCCTGAAAAACTATTATGAACAACTTTATAAATAATAGTATTTAAATATCTATACAGATATATGAAGATAATATATGGGTTCTAAGTGTAAAAACATCATTCATTGTGAGTTTCCAACCCTTCACATAATTCTGTAGATGATGAACTCAGCAATGTCACTGTAGCACTGTGCAATTATCTAACAGGAAAGTGAGAGCAGTCTCTCTCTCTCTCACTCTCTCTCTCTCTCTCTCTCTCTCTGAGTAGCACTCACCAGGTCAATTAATTAAATGAGTGCAAAATGGCTTCAAGTGAAAGATTCGGTTCTAAGTCAGGCTGTCTCTTGATACAGACTTGAAAACTAAGAGAACCTAGACAATGAAAGGAAACCAGGAAAAGTAAAAGAAGGCAAGTTAAAGGGAAACATAAATATGATTTTATACCTTTTAGGTTTAAAATAGTCACAGTTATAGAAGCAGAAAATATAAGGATGGTTTGGAGAGAACGGGTAGAAGCTGGAAATGATGTTAAATGTACTGTAGTCACACACAGTGTAAGGAGACAATATCTTTTGGAGATAATAGGTCTGCTGCCTTGTTTTTGGTTATGTATCATGAATACACGTATATGTACAAACTCATTAACCATATATATTAAATGTGTGTAATATTTTGAATTGTGATGAGAGGGAAGTCCGGATGTGGAAAATGGCGGGCCCCATGGAGTGGGGGAGGGTGGGCTGGCTTGTTGTGAGGCTCAGCTGGGGTGGCAGGCCAGGGCTAGAACCTGCCATGCTTCCCGGTGCCTCACGAGCAGCTGGGCACAGGGAGAGCAAGTAGCAGCTCTGCCCCATGTCTGAGAGTCTCTGGTTCAGCATACCTGGGCAGGATTGAAAAAAAACTACTGCAGGGTGGCTGCCGATGATCCGGGCTGGGATAGTCTGGTCTGCTGGGTGGAGTTGTGACGAAAGGGCAGTCCGGATGTGGACTCGTCACAACTCCACCCAGCAGACCAGACTATCCCAGCCCGGCTCGCGGCCGCTAGCAGCCACACGGTTTATCAATAAATGCTCTATTTAGAGGTGACTACAACAGTATGCCACCCACACGGCAAGTCTGGCAAGCTGCTCATGTAGTATTTGATATGCCAAATACCAGTAACATTTATATTGGGTCATTCCTGTGACCTAATATAATTGTTTGAGGCTCTTTATGTTCCTGGAGCGGGGCGGATGCCTTTGGGTTCTACTAGCATGAGATGGGACATATGGAGATACTACTGGTGCCCACTCTAGCAAATAGATGATTAATGGGAAGATAGTGATAGTGATAGTGAATATTTTGAATATTTATAGTATTGAAAAAGACCTAAAAAAGCAAATAATTTTGTGACCTACACTCAATGACAAGAACCATGTTAAATTCATTTTATTTGATCCAAGTAAATTATTTTTGTTTTGTTTCATTTGGGGGCCACATCTGGGTGTGCTCAGGGCTTATTCCTGTCTCTCAACTCCTGAATCACTCTTGGCAGTGTGTGGATGACCAAATGGGGTTCCAGGAATCAAAC
This sequence comes from Cryptotis parvus, assembly GCA_021461705.1. Lineage (NCBI taxonomy): Eukaryota > Metazoa > Chordata > Mammalia > Eulipotyphla > Soricidae > Cryptotis > Cryptotis parvus. Next base: position 21,043 of record JAJIBD010010213.1, on the reverse strand, counting down.
CCTATTGACTGCATGAAAGACAAGTGCCTTACCTTCTATATTATCACCCTGATTTCTTAAAATGAATTTTTTGAGGTTCTTCATTTATTATTAATTATAAACTACCTTACTGAGCATCACTCCATTCAAACATATTTGTCATAGAATCTGTGTCATTTAAAATGGATGGACAATACTGTCTTATTGATTTTAATTTATTGACATGAGTAGTGATATTTATGTTTTATAGGTGTTAGAATTTTAGTTAATGCCTGCATCATACTATGGGAAATTATGCTTAGGTTATGATATTTGGTGCTCTACATTATTAAGTTAGAGAATGCAGCTATGAATTGTTCTCTTCCACTATAATTTTTTTCCAAGAGGAAAGGGGAGGAATAATAGGAAGATAAGTGGTCAAAGAAGAAGGGAAAAAAAGCATGGGAAAAAGAAAAGAAAGATGAGGAGGGAGCAATGAGGAGGAGGAAGAGAAGGAGAAAATGCTCCACTGAATAATGGGGAAAAGCCCTTTAGATGCATTATTTATAGCCCAAAAAGTATTTTTCAAAGACGTAAAAAGGGCAAGTTAGACTTAGTCAACATACATTCACCCATGTTTCTCTCTAGGAACTTTAATGTTACAAAATATTTACTTGGAATTGTTCTGACCACTCAGTAGTGTGACCTATAGAAGTCTGAAACCCTCCTCCAATTCCACTTGGCTATGCGTCCATCTACTCTGCCTATAGCACTCTGACTTTCTCCTGAGCATTCTTCATCATTGTTTTCTTCTTCAAAGTGTAATCCAGTCCTACTTTCTATTTATATGCCCCAAATAACAAAAATAAGACTTACAAAGAATTTTTTTCTCTTGTGAATCTTTCTAGGTCTTCTAAGCAATAAAATGTGCTACTTGCCCCATGTCTACTATGTTTTTTCCTTCTTTTTCCCCTGCTAGATACTTGTTTTATTATGTGGAGCAATTTTGCTCTCCTTTCCTAAGTCCTGGAACTCTGACACCATTGCTTTACATAGAGCAGCAAGTGACTGTGGAATGAAATGGACAGAGAAAGATTCATGTTCTCTCTTAGGCCTTTATCAATAAATTTTTTAGTAAAAAAATTTTCTCATAGAACTTTATTGTAACAATAAAGTATATAGGCCTTCAGTATATAGTTTGATGAATTTTGGCAAGTTGTGAGTTGATCTTTTTTTACCTTAGAGTAAAATTCCAGATATGGACACTTTATTCATTTTGTAGAATCATCTGAAAAAAGAGACTTCCAGTAGGTAAAGGAGAGAAGGAACTTTCTGTTCTGTATATAGGAGGGTGAATAAGTCCTAAAAAGAGATTGAGATGTCCCAAACTTTGGTGTAGATAGGAATCCTCTGGGATATTGGGGTTCAAGTTGAGTCCTAGGTTGGAATTGTCTCTGGATGGCAACAGAGGTGAAGAGTAGAGGACTAATGAGTAATTAGTGCATAAAGTAGGTCTGTACTTTGTGTTTTCAACAAACATTGGTGAAGGCTGATGTTGATGACCCGGTTCAATTTTATTGTCGCCCCCTAAATACCATTTAAGACATTTTTCCCTCTTTTCTCCATTCATGAAATTTTGACACTACACCTTGTCCATCCAACATATGTTAATCTGTTTATACAATTTGTGTCGGTCAGACAGAAAGTTCTCAGCTAAAATCATTAATCCAGTCTTTGATATGGCAACTTTTATCAAACTAAGAAAATGTATTCAACCATTATTTAGGTTAATTGATACAACCAAGTGTTCAGTTCCAACATATTTCTGGCCATAGAACAGAAGTTCTAAAAAAAAGACCCACATGCTTGAGATTTTTTATCTAATATTATAATCATTTGCATTAATTGATTCCCAACCCAATTTGGTGAGTTTAGGGTGGATTGTGGCTAGAGACTACTGCAGAGTGTACAAGAAACAAGGTCAAAACTACCCCTGGCCCCAGACATCTTGGCACATGACAGCCCGTGCTCACACTCTAAACCTGCCAGGAAACCTCATGTGCCCTTCTTTGGGTGTGGGAGGCAACCAGAGAACCCAGGAAAAAAACACGCAGATGTGGGGAGAACGTGCCAATTCCACACAGATTGTCCTTGGCTGAAATCCATTGCTTTCCTTATCAGCCTTAGAATGAAACAACATTTAATGACATGAAGTTCTTTGAAAACCTGTGAACTGATCTACAGGTCCATTCTATCTGTTGATGTACAATGACCCTTTTCAAGGTTTCAAACCATTAATAATAACTTTAAGATAATTTATAATTATAAGAACTTTAAGTTCCCTTTCAAGACTTGCTTTTCTCCTCTAGATATCACTCCTATGAATATAATGTGTCTTAGATTGAGAAACATTGGTGTTTGTGGGGTGGCATTGGCCTCACTTGGTTGTGCTTAGGGCTGACTCCTAGATCTGCTTTCAGGAATGACTCCTGGCAGGTTTTGGGGGGCAATATGGTGTGTTGCACTTGGGTTCAAATCTGGTCAGCTGCATGCAAGGCAAGTGAGCACTCTGTTATTAAAAAAAAAAGCCTATTGTTGAAAAAATGTGTTGAGGTTTAAATAGAAATTCATGGCTTAAACATCAGTTCTTCAAAATAGAGCAGTGATATGTTTCTCATGTAAATAGTAAGTCTTATCTAGCATTTTTACATGAGGTATTCTTCTGTATGTTTTTCATCAGTTATTAAAAACATATTGAAATATTTTTACATAATAATGAAACTTCAGATTATCTCAATTTAACAGGGAATCTGAGGCATAGAAAGGTTTGGGAAAAAAACATGTCCAAGGCCACCCAGATACAAAGCAGAGGGGTAGTAGAAGGGAGATTAAATGGTCTGAATCTAGCCTCTAATTTAATCTTCATCCTTTAAACCTTATCTTTGTGCCTTAGCAGCAGCAAGTAGTCTTGATTCTAAGCAAGAATGTATGGGAAAGAAAATGCACAGACCCACAACATGGTGTTGAGTTTATCTCTTTTATTGACACTGTTTTTATGGTTTCCCAGAAAGGACCAATGCCAGTATTATTAGTAAAACACCAATCTATCTTTATTTACTCTAAAGAGAATAGATTGAATGCTTATTTCTGAAATGCTATTCAGTTAAATACATACCATTGATCCCTTATTAAAAAAAAAGTCCCCCTTACTGACTCCCCATGGAAAATTCTCACTCTCAATATTCAAAACTTTTATTTGGAATCATAGATTTTCAAATGGAACCACATGTGATTGATAACCCCAAGGAGTAAAGAGAGAGTTTTTGGGTGATCTAAAGCTATGGAACACAGAAGTCTTTTCACAGTAATGTGTCATAAGATGTTGCAAACCCATGAAAATACTTTGACTCTTGGATAGGCAGATTCTCTGAGGTCTCCTGGACATACATTAAAAACAAAACAAAACATGCAACTACAATGGATAGTTCTCTAAAATGCATAGAGTTGGAGGGTAGAGACTTCAAAATGCTGGATGGAGCATATTGCCAGCAAACACACACAAGGCCCTGGGTTTGATCCTTGCATGGCCCCTTTAGACACTCGAGGTATTAAACCCTGGTGGCCCCAGTTCCCCCTGAGAAAGCCCCAAATCAAATAGAATGCAAAACATAGAACTGGTTCATAAAAGGCCACTAAAGAATGAGATTTATCTTTTTCTTTGTTTTTGGACAGGGCTTACTCCTGGCACTGCTCTTGTGTGTGACTCCTGGTGGAGCTGAAGAGACCATATGGGGTTCTGGAACCAAACTCTGGTCAGATACATGCAAGACAAAAAACCTTACCCAATGTGCTATTTCTCTGATCCAAGGGGTTTACCTCTTTAGTATCTCTTCAATGAGTAAATCATTCAGTACACTATCAAACAAATGAAAAGTATAAGTTTAAAGGTAATAAAGTGCCAAATGCTAATAACATCTGGATCAAGAAGTTAATATTCAACTCAACTTTCTCTCTTCAGATTGTTATAGGAAAGACAGCACAATAACTTCTTGCTTTTATTAAAAATATGTGTCCTTAGAACAATTTGACATGCATCTCTTTTGTGTTTTTTTTTCTTCTGTATGTTCAAGTAAACATTACTACTGTTAATGTTTGTGGTTTTTCAGTTTCTAGGTTTACACATAAGAATATATAGTATAGGGGCCGGCGCGATAGTCCTGTGGGTAGGGCATTTGCCTTGCATGTGGCCGGCTTGTGCTGGCCTGGGTTTGATCCCTGGCATCCCATATGGTCCCCCGAGCACTGCCAGGAGTAATTCCTGAGCACAGAGCCAGGAGAAATCCTTGAGCATTGCCGGTGTGACCTAAAAAAGCAAAAAAAAAAAAAAAAAAGAATATATAGTATAAAATTGATTCCTACTCATTTACACAAAGTACTAGGGATACAATAATACTCTCCAGACTGTTATACACCTTTTACTCGTCAGTCTGTCTTGGAGAGCCAGTTGTATGCTACTTCACTTATGCATTTACCAGAATGTATCCGTACTCTTAGTTCTTTGTCTAGTTCAGTCATGGCACAATCAGTTACCCTAAGAAAATGAATGTAGACACTCGGTGCTATCTACAGTATAAACCCTATCAAGGCATACACACTACTTCTTTTTTTAAAGATATTACTAAGCATATTTGCATTTCTGTTTTCCTGTCTCCTTCCATCCAGGATTACAGCAAATCTGCTGAATTTTTGTCACTGTGATGTGTGGGGAAATGGTATCAGGTATGTTTCCACTTTATTTTGCTTCATATTCATAAATTTGATTTGATTGCAAATTTGATTCATAAAGTTGATTTGATTTGATTGTGACTTTGATTGTCTCCTAGTGCGTTTAGGAACATTTGTGTTTTGGTGTGGTTATTGTTGTCTCTGACAGGTCAGACACTATCACACTTTAATTAAATCATTCTTTTTCTCTACTCAATGTTTTTCTTTGCAAGATCTGTAGGATTAAAACTTCTAAATAATTTCGCCTTTTAAAATTTTAAATCCTCCAATAGCTCTAAGCAACTGGGCTAACTTGCCTGAGCAAACTTGCTTAAAATAACTCAAACTAAAAACAAGACCATTATGGAAATGAAGATAAACAATTCTTCAACTTGACATAAAAGTCGTTCCAAGTTTTTAAATCAATTTGAACCATGCTTCTTCTTTTGTGGTCTTGGGCTTTTTAAAGCACAGCCTGAAGAAAAGAAAAAAAAAGCACATTAAACACATTAAACACAGTTAAAGATATTTTTACTGGAAAAACTAGAAAAGCAAAAAAAGCAGTTTTTCACTCACATTCTATCACATATCCAAGATTAACAATTGATCTTTTAGGTTTAATCAACATATTATTTCCATTCCAGATCTATTCAGTTAACAGTTTGTGAAAAGCAAATTAAATGTAAATAGTATGAGTGAATGACTAATCTTTAAGAGGAGATTTATGTAATTATCTGAGTATCTGCCTATGTATTCCTTTGGCCTATTTCTGTCCAGGATTACAGCTTCTTTAGGTAAATACACAATAAAACCCAGTGCTAGTCTTTGTGGAGTATAAGGCAAATGTATAAACAGATCTGATCTCCAGTTTACTGTGTGACAAAACCACACTGTCTCTGATGTATACCATAGACCACAATGCTGTCAATGTCAGAATTCCCCACTTATTAAAGGACTGATTTCAGTAGCACTGGAAAACATAGTATCTCATGTCAGATTCTTCTTGTGGTCACTCTACTCTCCCAGGAAACAAAAGATAGAGCAAGACTAACCTTAAATACCTTATTATTACATAGATGTATGTGTGGGACAGTTTGATTTATTCCCTTTTGTGCCACTGATACTATTCCTTATCAATACCTTATGTACTATTTAAGTCAAAGCAACTTTGTTTATCAGATTCATTAACAGACCCTCCATCTTGAGTCTTGAGACTTAGATATTTTGGTTGCTTTTTTTAGAAAATGTTGCTTTTTGATTATTAAAAATGTTCACAGTTCTTTGGCTATGGAGATTCTGGAGACAGTTGGTTTTTTAAAAATTGCTGCTACATCTGCTATTACGGCTAGTATGACTTGTCCACTGCTCTCCATGTATTCTCAGACAATGGACTGAAGTTCTGTGCTTTCAATTCCTTAAATACCTCATGACAAGACAAGAGTTATTCCCAGTTGACTTTCAGCTTCCTTGTTTTCTGGTGATTTTTGAGACTGATCATGAGTACCACTTATTTCAGTCCTCTGTGATTCTTCTTATTGTTTTCTTTTTAGATATATATGGCTTAAAGCCCTTTAAATTGTTGAAAATATTTTTTTTATTATATTTTGTTGGGGGTACACCTGCAATGCTTGTGATTTGCTCATGCTCTGCAGTCAGGAATTACTCCTGGTGATGCATGGGGGACCACATGGTATGCCAGGGGTCAAATGTGGATGGGCCATGTGCAAGATAAATGTCCTATCTTCTGTACTATTACTCTGTTCCCTACTTTGCCTTTCAATGTGTTGATTTAGAAATATTATCTAGTTTAATAGATAAAACTATAGTCAAATATATTACTATATTACATATATTTATGTATTGTACATTGTAATTATACTGTAAATTGTAATGTATTGTACATTACTAATGTGCAACATGTTGTACAAAGATCATAGAGGACATTAGAGAATTCAGATGAAATTGGGAACTTAGCATGTGTTGATACTCATGCCTACTTCTGTGAAAAACTCTGGAATATTAAACCATAACGGCCATGAGGAAAGAACAGTTTTCCCTCTCCCCATTCCCTTTCCTTTCCTCTCCAGCTGTGTTACACCCTGCACAAAGAGAGCCGGGCTGCTCTTTCATTTTACAGAGGCCACTATAATTTTTTCTTGACATGGCAATTACTTTTTTAATCTAGTTAGCATAGACTGTAATGGAACTAAGTTGTAAAACATCGTTTCTTGTTTACTCTTTTATTTTGCTTTTAATTTATTGCCTTGATTTCAATCCCTTTTATAAACCCATTAAAGTTCAATTACTCACTTTGAAGTCAATCACTAATCAATTCCATTTATTTTTGTGTTATGGGGGAGTAGGGAACATAGTTAACCTTATATCTGTATTTCAATAAGTTTTGAGATAAAGATCAGGTTATCTAGAATTTACTAGGGAAAGGGAGAATTCTATATAAATAAAGGGAGGCTCTCAAATAGAGTGTTAAAACACAGGGCCTGGTTAATGTAGCAGGTAGTAAATAAATGGTACACAGAATCTTTAAAGTAGCCACAGATATCATCAATTTAAATTGGTGAATAAAAATGAAGAATTGTTACATTTTGTTGTCTGAACTTCTGAATTCAGGAGTTCAGATTAGAAAGAAGACATTTGTCTGTTTACAATTTTTAAAATGTTTCTGCACTTGACAGTAAAGCTAGTGGGATCTTATCTTGCATATGGCCAACTTGAGTTTGATCCCTGTTACAACATAGGGTCTCTTGAGCCCTGACCACAGAGCCAGTTGTAATCCATGAGCACATCTGGGTGTGGTCCATCCAAACAAACAAAGCTTCTTCACAAACGACTACCTTCCCTCATTTTGTCTACAGGGCAGACTTTAAGCTAATTGAGGAAAGAAACATTATTTTTTCTACTCTACAGCTACTGACTGTAAGGCCAGAAAGAGATTCAAGCAACTGCAATATATCATAGCTCGCAAATGGAAGAGTCGGGATAATCAGAGACCTCCATGCATTGGAATCCAGATATCATGAAGCATTTTCTACTTCATGCTGTTTTTGCAGTAACATTTCTAGAACTTCAGACTATATATCTGTAACACTTCTAGTTATAAGTGGCAGGTTCATTTAAGATTATTACATCAATAATTCCTATTATATTAGATTTTATGAAGGCACACAAGTATAGTATGACTGTTTTGGTCCCTAACAGTAGTAAATGGTAAATCATAGTCAAGAAAAATGTCAAAAAAAAAAACCTGACTAAATTTGTAGTATTTTGCCATATATCATCGTGACTGATTTAAAACTCACCAAAATAAATCACTGAAGTCAGAGTTGGGAAGAAACCCAACAAGGGTTTCCTTCCAGGTGGGTGCAAGTTAGCACTAGTAGCTCAGCACTTAACTGTTTCAAAGAGATTCCTCTGCCACTAAACTGTGAACACTGCTGCCCTGAGGACACAGATGCCATATTCACAGACAGGAATACACACAAAATATAAAACACAATTACTTTTGCGATGACCTGCAACATATTAGACTATTTATGATGAAATAGTGAAAGAAGTATGGAGAGTATACTTTCTTCAAGAATTGTATGCTTTACGGTCAGAGAACTCAGCAGGTCTGGCTCATGTTTTGGATGCAGGAAGCCCAGGTTCAATCCCTAGCAATGTTGGTACCAGGTGTATAATACTTATACGTAACTATAATTGGGTTAGAAAATCATAGTTTAAAAGTAAAAAAAAACTAACCTATGGTTTGCTTAAAAAATGAGCAAAAGTATAAGCGGTATAAGGAGAGTAAGAGATTGGGGAGGGGTAAAACTTCCAGTTGTTCCCAATTTTAATTCATTTGGTGGTTTTATGATATGATTAATCATGCTAAGGACAGTGAAAAGAGAACTATGTTGGAATATAGAGCAAGTTCCCTTTTACACAGAACAAATTTAAGATATTTTTTACATCACTATAAAATGTCTTAAGGACTAGGGAAAGTAGTTCAGCATTATATATCTCAATGGTAGAACACATGAAATTTATAGTCAAAGTTCTGGGTTTAATTATAATTGTCAAAAAAATTAAAATAAAATTTGTCCCCCAGTCTCATAGAAGAGTTAAGGCGTAGTGGAAAATAGTATTTCAGTATTAAATATTTATCATGTGCAAAATCAGGTGCTTATTAAAACCTTAACATATATTCTTAACACAGTTGTCAGTTCTATTTTTAAAAATTAAGGTTCAAGGGATTGGAGTGATAGCATAGTACATGGACTGTTTGCCTTGCACGTAGCCAGCCTGGGTTCAATCCCCAGCATCTCAAATGGTCCTAAAGCACTGCCAGGAGTAATTCCTAAGAGCAGAGTCAGGAGTAACCTCTGAGCATCGCTAGGTGTGACTCAGAAGGCAAAAAAAGAAATTTAGGTTCAAATCATTAAGTATCTATACCAAGGTTACTTCAGTATCCTATAAAAATATCGCATGGCCGCTTTGCAGCCGTGCACCAAGGGACAAGTAGGTCTGGCGTGGGTGGGTCTCTCTCTTCCAGGGCAACTGAAATGGAGGCAGAGGAAAGGGCAAGGCCCAAAACTCCACTCCGAGTCCCGCCAGCATGGTCTCTCCCACGCTCATGAGAGCAAACCCTTGAAGCCATGTTGGACTCAGCCAGGGGATGGCCAAGCCCCTTACCGGGAGGTCAGCTCCATGGGTTGCTTCCACATGGGGCTTGCCAAGCAGCGCAGCTGTGGGTCTGAAGTGGATGGGTCTGGATCTCTTCCACGTTTGCAAATTAGCTGAGTCTGGCATGGGTGGGTCTCTCTATTCCGGGGCAACTGGCATGGAGGCGGAGGAAAGGGCAGGGCCCAAAGCTCCACTCTGAGTCTGGCCAGCATGGTCTCTCCCCAGCTCATGAGAACAAACCCTTGGAGCCATGTTGGAATTTTGCATAAGGTTCTTCCCAGTTTCTTTCACATTTATACATAGTAAACAGTTATAGACATGTTTTAACTGATACCAGTAGCCTGGCAAGAAGCCAGAGCAAACCACACATCATGCAGTTAGTCATTCTCAACATACAGACTCCATAGTTCCTCAGAGCTCCATCCAAGAGAAAACCTGATCTTCCACCTTTAAGTTTCATCAGTAAATGCTTGGGTTGAAAGCCTTCTACTGAGACTATACCACCTACACTGTAAAGCCTGGCAAGCTACAGTGTTTTATTTACTTTTATGCCAAAGACTAGTAACTATTATGGCCCTCAGTTCCATAACCTGAAGAGTGGTTTCGGGCTCCTCCTGTCCCTGTGGCAAGTAGATGCTCTTGGGTTGCACTTCCTTGTGACAGGACTAATGGAGATGCTACTAATGCCCACTCAAGCAAATCGATGAACAATGGGAAGACAGTGACAGTGATACCAAGGTTACTTAGCTAATAAAAAGCAGAAGCAGAATTCAAGCCTTGATAGTCTTCGTCAGACTATCTTCGCCAGACCCCAGAGACTAGTTTCAGAACTTCTCCATCTAGCTTCCTCTACCTTGGCATCCCGCGATTGGAAATTAAATTTAGATCAATTTGAGCAAAGGGATAATGGAATTTTTAGTGAGAAGAAATTTACAGTACAGTATCTAATGACTAGCTCTTGTCCACATATTTAAGGACCAGTTTTTCTTGGATTAAATCAGAAAAGACACCATTGCCAAGGCAAGATATGTTGCTGAGAATGCTGTTGAGACAACTCAGAATAACTCTCTGTGTCCAGTATGTCCCAAGATCATCCTCTGCACCTAATACTCTGTTCTTTTCCTACTCTCTTCACCCTGTTCATCTTTTACTTGAAAGTCTTTAATTTGGTTTACAGTCCCATAAATTAGACCACTTCTATCACACTATGCCTTCTGAAGACCCTAATGCAATCGTTTGAACAAACTATTAAACATAAATTTCAGCATTACATAACAAATATAAGCAATTAATAATTAAATAAGAAATTCATAGAAGCATGTAGATTTTGCACATGATCTGTTTTATGTTTAAAGTTACCTCTGCTTTCAGTGATTTTCCACTGCCTTATACTGCATGAGAGGTCAGAGCAGTACATTGCTTGGGCTCCTAACCATATTTTCCCACTCCACTGGATAGATGGTCTCCTTGAAGTCGAGTGAAAAGAATTGAGATAAAGCACAGCATTGCAATGATCTGATTGTATATTAACTTACTTTCTACTTTACTCGATTATCCCTGTCAAGGGAGAATAAAGGACAAGGATTCTTAGAGGAAAGTAAAGAGTTGAACATTGTAACTGAAAATGAAAGGAGAGTCTTTGATTCTCAACACAGTTTGTAAAAGAGAGTTTCAGATTAGTGATCTGAAATTATAAGAGTCTAATATATGGGGGAAAATGATGTGAGCATGAAACAAGAAAGGTGTCTGGGTTTCTTGGCAGTCCAGAAACACAAAGCAACCAGGAGCACTGTGTTTCCTTCCTTATTGATTTTTTCTCAAAAAATATATATACTTATATACTAACATTGCTATAATAGAATAAAACTGGACTAAATCAAGCTCCCTGACAATCAATAATTCTCCATATTTGAAAGGACTGATTGTTCAGAAATAATTTAGTCTTCCACCATGCTTGAGAGAATGAAAGCACTTGTGTATGTCTTCCTGTTCCATGGTGTCTTGAAGGGCAACCTAACTAGACTCTCTTCTAAGGAGGGAGATGGGTCACTTCCTAGGCCAGAGGAAGACTTCTTGCTTTAGTGTATACACTGCTGCCTCCAGGTGTGGGCTGACCATCACAGAGGCCTGTTTCCCCTAGCTCTCGATCCACCAAACTCTGAGGGCTTTGAGATTGCACCCTGACTTCCTTCTTCCTCTTCAGTGAATGAGAGCAAAGTCCACACTGCTGCTTAGCTATACTTATTAGTTTATTCTTATCCTGTGCCTGACTCAACAAATTTTCCATACCAATGAATGCAATTGGATCCATGCCATGGCTCTCCCTTCAAAGAATCTACAAGTAAGTACTGCATGAGTAATCAAGTCCAAGTTCCTCTATTAAGTTCTCAGAGTTCTGCAATCTACTCCCCATACTCTCACAATTTTAATTTTTAGGTTCCTAAACAAAATCTTTGGTTTTGCCAAAGGTCTTTGGTCTATACAATTATATTGCTATTTTCTAATCCTACTATGTTGTGCCAACATAAATTAAAAATCCATGGAACAGTGTGCTAATAATCGTCAAGGGTACTAATGCCAACCTAGAACTGAGCATTAAATAGAGGCAAAAGGATAAACATGACAACCCTTTAATGTATGTTCTGTAATCCATAGTCTGGAAGGGAAGGAAAAGAGAAAGAGAGAGAAAGGGAAAGAAATAAAGAACCTGCCATGGAGGTGGGCTGGGGAAGGGGGGAGGGAACCGGGGACGTTGGTGGTGGGAGATGGGCACTGGTGGAGGGACGGGTGCTGGAACACTGTATGACCAAAACCCAAATATGAACTTTTTAATTGTATATCTTTTTTATTTGTATATCTCACGGTGGTATAATAAAATACTTAAAAGAAATAAAAAAAATCCAGCTCAGTGGGCTAAGGTGATAACTCAAGAGGTAGAACACTTGACGAGTGTGTGTGTGGATCTGAGTTTGATCCCCATCATTGCATGCACACCTTTTCCCAAGCATTGCTGGTGTGACCTTGGGGATGCCAAGTGCAATTGACTGGAGTATGAAAGGCCTGAGCATAACCAAACTCTGCCTATAATGACCCAGGGTCCCCCTACTCTGCTTGGTGTGGATCCTATTGTAAAAAGCATCCAGATCAATATTATCTCTGAGCTAGCCTATCAAATGCCATTTATCACTTTCTTCTCTGAATTTTCTCTTACAATGCAGAATATCTGCAAACTGACTTATTCCTAGTGATTAGATGGTTTCGCTTATTTCTCGGTTGTTGCTTTGAGTAAAGTGGCTTACCATCTAACCACAACTCCAACTCTTCAAGGACAGACTGGAAGTATATTGTGCTTCAGCATAACCTTCACAAAAAGGGGGGACTTAATCCAGATGCTCAGGGTTTCAGAGCATCATCCAACATGTCACAGAGTCACATGCTGCCTAGGGAAATTTCATTCCCTCCAGATTCACACAAAAGATGTAGTAGGGATCAGAGCCATAGTACAGCAGGGGAGGGCATTTGCCTTGCACGTGGTTAACCTGGGTTCAATCCCTGGCAGTTCATACGGTCCCCCAAGCACCTTTAAGAGTAATTCCTGAGGGGCCAGAGAGATAGCCCAGCGGGTAGATTGAGATTGCACCCTGACTTCACGAGGCCAGCCCATGCTGGCCAGGGTTCGATCCCCCGGCATCCCATATGGTCCCCTGAGCACCGCCAGGAATGATTCCTGAGTGCAGAGCCAGGAGTAACCCCTGAGCATCGCCAGGTGTGACCCAAAAAGCAAAAACAAAAAAAGAGTAATTCCTGAGCGCAGAGCCAGGAGTACCCCAGAGCATCACCAGGATTGCCCCCAAAAAAAAAAAACAAACAACAAAAAAGAAGTAGTACAGAAGAATTAGTAACGTATAATTCAAAAGGAAGAATCATGTTCATTGATGAATATCATTTTCATTTCTTCTACTCTGATTTTTTAAAAAATATTATCTCAGGTATGACAGAATCTGAGAAATGATGCATGAGTTCATTTCTGACTCAATTCAGAGGTTTGGGAAGAAAATCCTCACAAGATTGCTCTATACGCTGTACCTGGAACATTGGAACTATCCTTCGAGATCAGCTTCTCTTAGGATCATTCTATGCACCAGTCTCCTTCAGCCAAAATTGCTGGAAGGTCAGAGCAACAGCAGCCTACAAAGGAATCTCTCGGCCACTCCAATGTAGAGTCTTACTCTAATGAGGCTTTTAACAGAATACTTGGGCCTTGACAGCTGAAAACAGTGATCCTGAAGGCAAAATGAATATTTGGCTGCAAATGAGAGGCTAAACCTCTTCTTAGCTTTTCTATTTTCTTTTGAAAACTTTTTTCATTTAAATAAACAAATTAAGCATTCTGAAATTCAAAAGCCTATACAATGAAAGCAGTCACTGTTCATGATGGATTAGTCTGATGTTTAAAAAAAGAAAGCAAAAAAAAATGCAAAACAAGCTGCCACCACTGGTTACATGAGAAATAGATCACAGGTGACACTGGCTTCTGTTTTCATCTGTGGGAGGTGATGCAGAAATACAGTCACAGAAGAATACACTTCACTCCAGGTAAAACTTGTGGGAGATTTCTGGGCTGAGCTTGTATATTATTCTTTGGAGAACATGTATACACCTACTGAAATTCTAGTTGTTTACAATAATCTTCATCTTAAAACTCAACAAGAAGCTTGGATTTATAGGGAAGAAATTTCACCATACCACCAACTATCAAATTTTCTAGATCTCCGTACTCTTACATTCAATGGTGGGTCTTTGTAATTAAGACTTAGTAGGATAAAGGGAAAGACATTGCAATGTTAATTTTAAGTTTGAAATGCTTTGTTTATTCCCCTGTCTAAGCTAAAGGTGTTTAGGTGTTTGGTCTGAAATGTAAAACATAATGACTGGACAATTAGTATATTAGTCTGTGGCAGCAGAGAAACAAATGCATGCAAAGAGCTGAATAACTCCAAAGGGGAGTTACTGACCCTCCTCAAAGGCTATTATCTGGGGTGGACTATAGTAACATCTAGAAACATCGAATAGTTAAATATCTGCTTCCAGTCACCCACCCCTCCTGGGAGCTTGGAAGCAGGACCTAGGAAACAAGATTCATCTCCAAATGACATTCAGTTTTCCAAGTTGATAGACTGTCTATAACTGCCTTCCTGTTTCCAACCATTTACTTTACTGGCCACCCCTCCCTCTACTTCTAATAAGTTTACATTGTCTTCAAAGGCATCCAGGAGCCTTCACCATTGGATCTAAGCCAATTTAGCAATGTTTAGTTTATGGTGCAAGTTTCTTCTTAACTGCACCCTGAAATCTAGCACCACTCCATTGCTGGAATCTAGCAAAGCTTGTTTCAACAGGCCCTGAATCTTTTAGGCTCTTTGTCATTAGTTATCCTTTTTCTTGGCAATGAAGCCAGAAGATCGCCTTGGTTTCTATTATCCCACTGCCATCATAGTGGCCTCAGGCTCTTTGCCTTGTCTGTAAAATGGGAATAATTAAAATCATAGAAGAGGCTTTGTAAATGGTTATAAAGACTAAAGGAGCCATTTGGGGGAAAGAAAAAATTGACAGTAGAGGTTCTTGATTAAGTGCAAAAATTAAACTGGCCAGCATAATAGTGACATATTCCATATACGATGATGGCAGTCTGTTGGGTTAACAAATGTTTTTGACCTTCACGGGATCCTTCTTGGTACTAAGCAGTCATTCTGTGCATTGCCAGCATAATAGTGACATATTCCATATACGATGATGGCAGTCTGTTGGGTTAACAAATGTTTTTGACCTAATCACTGTGGGAGGGATCCTTCTTGGTACTAAGCAGTCATTCTGTGCATTGCTCAGTCTGGGGCTTTTGGGGTCATTGCTTCATGAGAGCAAACTTTCAAATTACACTGATCTGAGAATGCTGAGAAAACCAGGAGGATGTAGATGGCATGATGTAAGACTGATCACTGTAAATATCTCAGCATGCGTCTTGCTGACATTGGGAAGTCCAGCTCTGGAAGAAACGCAGTCAGCAGTAGCATCTATTTATGTGAAGGATTTAGCTAGAAAAATGCTTATTCTTGTTGATATTTTTAGTAGTTCTCCCAGAATCTTGAAACTGTTTTGAATATGCTTTTTTTGCTTGCTTCGTCTTTATACTTATAAGTGATTCTGTTGAATGCATCTGTAGGTTTGGATTATCCAGTAAATACTCAATACCTAAGTTAAATAGCACTGAAAGATATTCAGAAGAAGGAAAAAACCTTGCATCAAGAATCAGGGAACCTGAGTTTGAATCTCAAGGTTATCAATTATCAGTTGGTTGACTTAAAAAAAAACACTAACTTTTGTGACTAACAAAAGTTATCATTTGTATTTCTTAGGCTTCATATCATTTTGCTTCTTAGGCTTTCTATGAAGGTGAGTTAAATTGTTACATGTACAGGTATGTGAGTCCCTATAGAAAAAAATTAAAGAAAGAAAAGAAAGAATAATAGCCAAAGCAAGCAAGCCAAAGAGGTGAGGCGTGGGGAGCTGTGGTGAGGGAGGAGATGGGGGGAAGAGAGAATGGAAAACGAGGAAAGAGAGTGAGTGAAAAGGAAGGAAGAAGGGAAAGGAGAAGGGAACATAGGGTTAGAGAAAAAAAGGAGGTAAGAAAGAGTAAAGAACAGAGGTGATGAGGGGAAGTAAGAAGGAGAGAAGGTAAAAAGGAAAGGAAGAAATAGTGTTGAAAGGATGGAGCTAATAGCAACTAAAATGTTTTTTCTAATATTATTGTGCCATAATTGACAATTAATTTATATACTATGATTATCCTGTTATACATTATATATACTCACCTAATTTATATTAATACTAGAATGTTTGAATTCTTCATCAACTTTTCCTATAATCTATTTCTGCATCCCTCCAACTTCTGGCAACCACGTTTTTACTTACTTATTTATATTTATTGCAGATTTAAATGATACCTTGTACTATTTATCTCTCACATCTGACTTACCTTATCAACTGACAGAATTTCCTTATTTTTAAAAAGGTGAGTAATGTATTTAACATACTTAATATAGAATATAATCTAACATTTTCTTGATACATGTATTCATTGGCAGACTATTAAGTCATTTCCAGACTGTGATTATTTTGAATAATGTAGCAATGAGCATGAGAGTAGAGCTAGCTATCTGAGTAATGCTTCTCTGAACTCAAAGCTTCTATTCAGCTTATAAACTTACCAATAAAATAAATAGGCAAAAAGTATACAGTAGAATAAGAAAAATTTATAAAAACTAATATTTATATCAATAACTCCTACCAATTGAGCAAATAAAGAAAAGGAAATTAATTA
Organism: Cryptotis parvus; assembly: GCA_021461705.1. Taxonomy (NCBI): domain Eukaryota; kingdom Metazoa; phylum Chordata; class Mammalia; order Eulipotyphla; family Soricidae; genus Cryptotis; species Cryptotis parvus. Next base: position 4,260 of record JAJIBD010010213.1, on the reverse strand, counting down.
GTAGAGAACAGGTCTATAACACAGTTCCACAGATGATACACATTTGGTCAAAAGTTACAGGAAAAATTGCCCAATATATTTATTCCAAAGAGAAGTGCGAATTATAAGCACAATTAGGTGCTACCTCACACCTATGAGAATGTGTATTATCAAACATATAAGTGATGACCAGTGTTATCCGGGACCTGGAGGTAAAGGAATCCTCATATTATTAGTGGCTATGCAAAGTTAAAGATTCCTCAAGATATTAAAAATAAAACTATACTATACAGTCCAGTGACAATAATCTGGATATACTTGTATATATGTACATATGTACACACATATATGTACATGTATCCATATATGCATATATATACATATATGTACTCTTATAAGAAATGAAAAAGTTATTAAGAGCCACTTAATGTGAGTTAACATTTACCCTATGTTATATTCTACATTTCTGTCTTTGAGTGCTTTTTCTCATCCTATTGTCTTCACAAAATTTGGTTGCAAGAATAAGAAAAGGAAACTTCCTTTTCATGTGTTAAGAGAGTGCTTCTTAATGCAAGTGTCAACTCCGACCTATATCTACAGACTGACTGATGGATCTTCACTGTTGGATGAAGGGGTGTTACCTAACTAAATACATTTGGGAAGACTTTGTTACAAAATGCTAATGTTCTTTAAAGGGTAAACAAAAGCTTTACACCAGGCTTGCATGTGACTAGAAGGGTCATTTAGAGAGCACAGTCTTATTAAGGTTGCTACAAAACAAATAAGGCATATCTTTATGATACCCAACTGATTTCAAGAGTATTCACCTACAAAACCATTCGCATTTTAATAGAGAAAATCTAATACTTATGTCTTATTTGCTTCTATCATGTTGTAAATGGGGGCTCAGAGTGACAAAATTGGTTGACATCACTAATAACTGAAGAGTTTTTGTTGGTTTCCTAGATTGATTGATTGAGTGTTGTAGCTCTTTATAGTTTCATATGATAAGTGACAAGGGACGTATCTGTTTTCATTTTAGTGTCCCATCAGGAGGATTTCTTAGCATCAGGCCAAGATTCAGATGTAATTCCACTGATTAGCAGTACATCTCTGCCAACTGAATTCCTATTGATTAGCATATCATTTTGTTTGTCAGCAAAAAAGAAAAAATGTATTCATTAATGGCATGTTTTGGTATATAACCAGTGGGTTTATGAAGGGCGGGGTGGTGGAGTGGGATGGTTAAAGTAGATGAAGGATTCTTTTAAAAAACTGATGAAAATATACTAGTGTGTAATGATCATATCTGCTCTCAATCATATAAATAACATCCATAATTTTAAAGTAGCCAATATCTTGTCCTAAAGGGGAAATAAATCATTGACTTGTTGTTCAACAGAGTTGGAAGCTTTCATGGCTTATGATAGCAGACACGTTTGCTGTTCACACAGCTTCCTGGCAGGTGTTCATCCCTATGGGCTTAGAAAGTCCTATGTATATCAACCTTTCTCACCGGGTTGAAAGGCAAAATTACAATTTTTGGAGTAAAGGAAGTGGGAAGGGAGGTTTGTCCAAAAAGTAATACAAAAAATTCTAGGAATGTCTTAAAATGAAATAGACTTTAAATGATTAATGAAAGGTCTATCAAGAGTTCCCACTCAATGCCCTAGGCAGGCAAAGTGTTTCTGGTCAACTGTAGAAATAAGGAATGAAGAAGCCAGAAAAGTCTCATAGAATAGAGATAAATTACAAAGTTAAAAAGGATAAATGGTGCTCGCTTCGAGCACATATACTAAAAATTGGAACCATACAGAGAAGATTAGAATGGCCCCCTGCCAAGGATGACACACAAATTCGTGAAGTGTTCCATATTTTTACATTCTTTGCTATACATCCCTAACTGCAAAGTAATTCAGGCACCTACTAACTCTATTGACTAGTCACCCAGAACACACATTTTCAAACTACGATAGTCATTATGGTAAAGCAACGCAGAATTCCTTCAAGCTATACAATTGAAGTCACTAACACAGATGAGTCAAGCAATAACGATGAGCTAAATAACCACTCTGAAAAGGAATTTTAGAAGGAACTGTTAAAGATGCACAAGGAACTCAAAGAAACAATGGAATACAAAGTCAATAAAATACAAGAGGACACGAGAGCAGAATTGAGTAAATTTCAGACCAAAGTACAAGCAGAAATGACAGATATTAAAAATGAGGTAAGTGTACTGAAAAACACAGGGGAAGGCCTCCAAAGCAAAGTAACAGATACTGCTCAGCTCGCCCCAGGCCCAGCTGACTATGGGGCTACCAGGAGGGCAGATGGGTTTTGGGAGTGGGCCCATCACCTCTGGGGGGTCCCATAAGCAGCCGCGATGAGACTCGCCCATCACATTAGCCACCATTTTCGCTGTCCGGATGCTGGGAAACTGCCTCATGACCAGATTGACAGAGCAAAAACCAGTTCGAGCCCAGGTCACACTGCCACGCATGGCCGCAGCGGTCCATTAAAATGGTGGAAACAGTAATGTCTTTTAATGCACTGCATTCCACGAAGAGCAGGAAAGTTTGGTGGGAGGGAGAGATAAAGAGGGAAGAGAAATGACATACAGAACCTGCCAAGTAGTTGAGGTGTGGGAGGGGGAGGGTAGGTGGGGACATTGGTGATGGGAGATGGGTTTGGGAGGAGGGATGGGTGTTCGAACACTGTAGAACCAATACTCTACATGAGCATCTTTCAATTGTATGTCTAAAATGGTGTAATGATATTTGGGGGGGGATAATAAAATTAAATTAAATTAAAAAAATAAAAATAAAACTCTTGAGATGCAAAAAAAAAAGAATTAGTGATCTCGAAGACGAGGTTCAGAGATTCTATAGACAACACTAGAAGATGGAGAAAAGACTCACAATCAACGAAAAGACTACCAGAGAAAATCGGGATGAAGCCAAAAGGAACAACATACACCCATTGGGGTCCCAGAAGGGCAACTAATGGAAGAAGAAACTGTCAAAACCATCATCACTGAGAAGTTCCCTGAACTGAAGAAAGCATGCTCCCAGATACAGGAGGCCTGGAGGATACCAGCTAAAAAGAAACCCCAATAAGAATACTCCAAGACACATCCTTATTAAAATGACAAAAACAATAGACAGAGATAGAATATTGAAAGCAACAAGATCAAATAAGGAAATCACATACAAAGAGCAGCCCTGGGATTTACAGCAGACTTCTCAGATGAAACACTCCAAGCCCTAAAAACAATGGTGGGATATTGTGAAAAGACTCAATGAACTGCAGGCTTCACCAAGAATTCTTTACCCAGCTAGACTTACTTCCAGATGTGAAGGAAAGATACACAACTTCATAGATAAGCAACAACTCAGGAATTTCATAGACTCAAAACCAACTTTAAAAAGAAGGATTAATGGGGAGAAGAAATGAACAGAAGCTTCCAAAAAAAGAAATTCGAATGGCCAAAAGGCATATGAAAAGTGCTCTTCATCTTTAATCATCAGGGAGATGCAAATCAAAACAACAATGAGGTACCATCTCACCCCACAGAGACTGGCACACATCCAAAACAGCAGGAACAACCTGGTGCTGGCGTGGATGTGGGGGAAAAAAGGGACTCTGATCCACTGTTGGTGGGAGTGCCGACTGGTCCAGCCCTTTTGGAAAACAATATGGGCATTCATTCCTCGGAAAACTAGATATTGAGCTCCCATTTGATCCAGCAATAGCACTCCTGGGAATATACCTGAGAGACCGAAAAACGCATAGCAGAAACACTATCTGTACTCCTTTATTCATCTCTGCACTATTCACTATAGCTAGAATCTGGAAACAACCTAAATGCCCGAGAACAGAGGACTGGCTAAAGAAACTGTGGTTCACCTGCACTATGGAATACTATGCGGCTGTCAGAAAAAATGAAATTATGAAATTTACCTGCAAATGGATGGACATGGAGACTATCATGCTGAGTGAAATTAGTCAGAAAGAAAAGGACAGATATAGAATGACTGCATTCATTAATCTGACATAAATAGATATCAGTGTTTTACTAAATGTGGAAAATGGTAATGGCAGATTAAAACTCACCATTGAATATACACAAAGAGACTTAAGTGATAAACTCTAGATACCTGCAGGGCTAGCCACAATGTGTAAAATAAGAGGGAGAGAGATGCAGAGACAGAGAGAGAAAGAGAGAGAAACTGGGGTACGTGCTCTTAAGGCAGCATGGGGGTGGGGGGAGGGCGTGGGGTA
>JAJIBD010010212.1:0-28156 GCA_021461705.1 Cryptotis parvus | reverse complement strand
GGTAAAAATGCATAAAAGAAAACATTTTATATTTTGATCACTGGTAGTTACTGTTGCAGGACTCCTCTAAGAGCCTCTGCATCTGCTCTGGATTGCCTCCTGCAGGTCACTTTGTAGATAAGGGGGTAGTCTAAATGCTGGCAGTTTATCTGACCATGTATTCTGTACTAGCTGGTATAAATATTCTCTCATGCTACCACAATCATCGTGGGACTAGCTAGATCTTACCAGCATATTTGCCTGGCCACGTTGGATCTCTAAGTAATTAGACCAGAGAGAAATGCTGTTTGCCTCCAAGCAAGCAAGCATGGCTCCCCTGATAACTCAAAGGCAACTAAAATACAAAACTACCGTGAAGTAGACGAGACTCTTGTGAAGGCTTGGAGAAATATTTAACTGGCATTAGTATTAGTCTTTGGTACAGAGACATGCCATCTCAGAAACCCCCTTCTCTACCCTATAAAGGCATTTCCAGGCAGATCTTGACTCAAAACATTAGCACATAATAGGGCCTAGGTGAGGTGCAGGGAGAAATTACCTAAGGGCATTTGACCCTTCCTGCTTCCCATAATAGTGGGAGGTCTGAGTTGCAGGGTATAAAACCAGCTGGCTTCCTCTCTCTCACTCCTTTTTGGGCTCTCTTTTTGAGCTCTCTTTTGGGGCTTGCTCTCTTCTTGGGAGTCTTGTCTTTGTCTCCTCTTTTACAGGGCCTTAACATGTGGTGGCCGCCATCTTGGCCTACACGTGGCTGGGGTTTTAGCCGAAATCCTAAGCACAGGGTTTCTCCTACTGCTGACTTGTATGCCTAACCCTGTGATAAGTAAAGCCTTTTAAAACTGCATCAGATCCCTGAGTCTTTATCCATTCCCTGCCGGCTTGGAGGTAAAAGGGAACTCGCTTCCCAGCACTGTCAGGGGACCCCATCGGCAGCGTCCCCGACATCTGGCATCCCTGGGTGGGCATGAACCACCCTGGGTGGGCATCCCTGCAAATTACACAGGTATATATACTTATGTTACCAACCTACTTTTTTTTTTTTTCTTTTTGGGTCACCTGGCAATGTTCAGAGGTTGCTCCTGGCTCTGCACTGAGTAATTACTCCTCGTGGTACTCGGGACCTTATGGGATGTTGGTGATCAAACCTGGGCTGGCCGCCTGCAAGGCAAATGCCCTACCTACTGAACCCACTGTACTATCACTCCCTCCCCCAATGTACTTAAAACGTATATTTTGCTGTATGTAAACTGCACTCAATATACTAGGTGTTTTTCTTTTTTTTAATTTAAGGTGATATATATGATACAAGTTAATAGCTCAAGCAAGTTCACAGACTTGTTGCATTATTACCTCCTATAATTCCCAAAGTCAGTGTAGGTTTTATTCTGTCAAGATACTGGACTTCCCAAGTCACAAACACCTTGGCTGTTACTGACTAAACATTAACTGTGTCTGCATTTACATGTCCCAGCTGATTTAATTCTCAAAACAATCCTGAGAAACTGCAATAGGCATTTCACTGCTAGTTGACACACAGGAACCTGGAGAAGGGAAGTCATCTACCCAGAGATGTGAGGATGGAGACAAGGTTCAGGCCGTCAGCCTGACCACAAGCCAGAGCTGCTCTCAGCACCCCCAAGCACTGCCTCTCCCAAGCTGCTACGCTAGCCACGCAGGACGTCCGCCGTGTGGTCTACCTGGCAAACGTCCCCGCTCTAATTCTAATAAGTCAGGAAGGGGGGGGGGGGGGAACTAGACATACTAAATTACTGGAAGAGAAGGCCAAGAATTGTCTGAAAAGAATATTTGGGCTTTTGCAAAAGAAACTATTTACAGGGTCAGGAGAGACAGTAATGTGGTTCGCCTGCATGCAGCCAACCCGGGTTCCATCCCCGGCATCCCTTATGGTCCCCTGAGCACCACCAGGAGTAATTCCTGAGTGCAGAGCCAGAGTCACATCTACGCATCACTGGGTGTGACCCAAAAAAAAAAAAATTTACCAACAGGCTGACTGAAGTTTGTGTCTAAATATGAGCAGAGGTGGAAGAGAATCAAAAGGAAAACCTCAATAGAGTAAACATAATATTCTATCAAGCCAAATTTAGAATAACTTATCTTTATCTATATTGAAAACATAATGGGCAACAGAAAACACTCAGGAGACCAGAGAGACAGCTGAAAGAACCAGAGCACATGCGACATGAGTTCCAACCCAAGGGCCTGAGCACAACCTACAAGGTCCCAAAATCAGTTCATTCAAACACTTAAGATGTCATGACAAACACAAAATCAAGAATGTTCTAGAATGGGGTCCGAGAGTGGGCCGTGGATGTGGCTCAGCAGAGGGCGTGTACCTGTGTGTGGGAAGTCCCATGTTTGATGCCTGGCAACACACGCACAATGCTCCAAAAAAGATTTTATGTTAACAATATTTTTAATTAGGACCATTTTTATTAGCTTTCTTGAAACCTGTAAAATGATCAAACATCCTTAGCAACAAGACTGTCATTCACCTGCTGAGCAGTTTCAATTCTTTCGGTCTTCCATTTCTAAGGAAGTGAAACCCCTGGAGAGAATGTCTTCCATAGATTCGGGTACGAGTGAAGTACTTGCCACGGACAGTGACTGGGATGTTATATTACTCAGGTCTTCAACTGGCAGCTTGAAAAAATAAGAACCATAAAGATATTTAATAACTTGAAATTCTCTGAACTTTCACTCAAGACTGGTAATTTCATCTCACTTGGTTTTTTGGGTTTTTTTTTTAATAACACCGTGAGACAGACATTTACAAAGCTGCTCATGATTGGGTTTCAGTCATACAATGTTGCAGCACCCATCCCTCCACCAGTGCACATTTCCCACCACCAATGTCCCCAGATTCCTCCCCCAGCCTGCCTCAATAGCAGACACTCTTCCTCTTCTCTCTCTCTCTCTCCTCTATTTTTCTCCCCTCTCTCTCTCTCTCTCTCTCTCTCTCCCCCTCCCTCCCTCCTCTGTCCCAATTCTTATAAGCTTAATGAAATCAGTCAGAAGGAAAAGGACAGATATAGAATGACTGCATTTATCTGTGGGATATAAACATATACCAGTGTTCTACTAATTGTTGGAAATGGTAATGCTAGACTAGAACTGAGCATTGAATATAGGCAAAGGGATACACATAATAACCCCTAAATGTATGCATAGCAAGTCACTTCGCTTGTTTTGAAGGAATGCTTTCCATTAAATCATTTGAGGGCCGGGCGTAGCCCCGCGCGCGGGCGTTGCCTGTCGCGCGGCCGGCTGCATGCCGCCTGGGTTCGACCCCCAGCATCCCATATGGTCCCCGCGCCGCCGGGGTAATTCCTGAGTGCAGAGCCAGGAGTAGCCCTGAGAACGCCGGTGTGACCCACGGAAAAAAAAAAAAAAAATCATTTGAGGTTGGAGCCAGAGCACTAGCACAGTGGGTAGGGTGTTTGCCTTGCATGCATCCAACCCAGGTTCGACCCCCAGCATCCCATATGGTCCTTTGAGCACTGTTAGGAATAATTCCTGAGTTCAGAGCCAGAACTAACCCCTGAGCATCAAGAATGTTCCCTCAAAAAGCAAGGGGGGGGGGATTCCTGGGACTGGAGCAATAGCACAGCGGGTAGGGCATTTGCCTTGCATTTGCCAACCCCGGTTCAATCCCCGGCATCCCATATATGGTCCCCGAAGCACTGCTAGGAGTAATTCCTGAGCAAAGAGCTAAGAATAATTCCTGAGCATTGCTGGGTGTGACCCAAAAAGGAAAAAAAAATCCTAACCTCATTGGTATCAGCCAATCAGAAAAGAGTCACAGACAAGAATTAACTACCAATAACCGTTAATCTCCTCATAGCTACCTGCTGCCTTATTTATCCACAAACTTTGAAATGACTGAACATGAAGCCTACAGCACTTTCTAGTTTCTACTAAAAAAAGATAACCCGGGCATTAATTTAGTCCAGAGGTTCCCAAATGTATTTGACCTACAACCCACTTTTTCAAAAAAAGAAATCTCAGCATCCCCTAGAAATCTGCATTTTTTAGGCCAAAAAAAAAAAAAAAAGGTGGGGAATGAGCAGCCCCGGTCCCTAGAGAGAAGCTGTAGCGGTGGGAACAGGTCAGGGAAGGGCAGCGGAGCAATGCCAGAGGGAAGTGGCTCACTCTCGGCCAGGACGAGGTGCTGAAAGGAGGTAAGCCGACATGCATGACAACCTATCGAGTGCACCAGGGTAATCACGGTGTCTGAAAAAAGGGGGACACTGTCTGCCAGAGAGGCAGGAGGTGGGGTGAGGGAAAGGGAAACAGAGGACTGGTAAAGGAATTGGTGTTGAAACATTGTGCACCTGAAATTCAATCATGAATAACTTTGTAACTCTGTAATGCACTATGATTAGGTTTTTTTAAAAAAACTTAAGTGGGAGCCGGAGCAATAGCACAGCTGGTAGGGCATTTGCCTTGCACGCGGCTGACCCGGTTCAATCCCCGCATCCCATATGGTACCGAGCACCGCCAGAGTAATCCCTGAGTGCAGAGCCAGGAGTAACCCCTGGCATTGCCGGGTGTGACCCAAAAAGCAAACGAATGAATGAATGAATGAATGAATGAATGAATCACTGTCTTCCCGCTGTTCATCAATGTGCTCGAGCGGGCACCAGTAATATCTCCCATACGTCCTGTTGCAAGCAAGTGTAGCCCAAGGGCATCTGCTTGCTCCAGGGACAGGAAGAGCCTCAAACCATTCGTCAGGTCATGGAATTGAGGTCCATAATTGTTACTGGTTTTTGGCATATCAAATAAAACACGGGAAGCTTGCCAGGCTCTGCCCTGTAGGTGGTATACTCTCAGTAGAAGGCTCACATCTCCAGCATTTACTGATGAAACTTAAAGGGGAAAGATCAGGTTTCCTCTTGGGTGGAGCTCAAATATGTCTATATACCTATGTATATATTGTATATAGACAAAATCGTATGTGTATACACAACTACCATTTCAAAAGTTAGTACCTAAGTACATATAAATGAAAGAAAAGATGACAATTTTTTGAAGAAAATAAAGCTGTCAAACAGGAATAAAAGTACAGTGACATAGATGAAGAGCTGCCCTGAACTCACTGAGGCAAGCACACAGCCAAAGAACAAACTTGAAGACACCAACAGAACGACACAAAATTGACCAAGAGAAAATGGCATGAGAGAAAAATTAGTCACGCACAACATCCAAGATCTGTGAAGCATCAGCCCATGACCATCAGAAGATGATCGAAAGTGTAACTTCCATCCGAAAGAAGGAAAGGGGAAAGGGCAGGGCACTTGGCTCAGGTCTAGAGCCCTCACATGCTCTCCTCTGTGCGGGGCCTGCAGTCCAGTCCCAGAAACACCCCTGCCCACCCTCAGCCCTAAAGAGGAAAGAAAATCAGGTAGAAGTACTTCTTCTTAGGGCCACACCCAGCGATGCTCAGGAATTCTTTCTTGCTCTAGACACAGATGTGACTGCTGGGCAGGCGAGAAACCCTAGGTGATGCTGAGAGAGAAACTGGAGCCAAACGTAAGCCTTAGGCAAGCACCTTCCCCTCTGCACTAGCTCCCAAGCCCTGGAAGTACTTACAAGAGGTAAAAACGTGAAGCAGAATGACATAAATAAATATATATATGTACATATTAAGATACCAATATCCAAGGTCAGGTGAAACATGGATCAGGAGGTCTTGTCAAAGGTGGAAATTATCACAAACATGTGGGAGTCAGAGGCTAGGTAAGACAGAAAATGGAACAGTGTGCTAATCATTGTCGAAAGTGCTAATACCAACCTAGAACTGAGCATTTAATACAGGCATAAAGATATAGGGGACCAGAGTTATAGCCCAGCGGATAGGGCATTTGCCTTGCACGCGGCCAGGCCATGCCGGCCCAGGTTCAATCCCAGCATCCCATATGGTCCCCCGAGCACCGCCAGGAGTAATTCCTGAGTGCAGAGCCAGGAGAAACCCCAGAGCATTGCCGGGTGTGACCCAAAAAGCAAAAAAAAAAAAAAAAAAACACATGACAACCTCTTAATGTATGCATTGTAATCCACAATGTGGAAGGGAAGGAAAAGAGAAAGAGAAAAAGAGAAAGAAAGAGACAAAGAACCTGCCATAGAGGCAGGCTAGGGAGGGGGAGGGAACCGGGAACATTGGTGGTGGGTAATGGGCACTGGTGGAGGAATGGGTGCTGGAACACTGTATGACCGAAACTCCAATATGAACATCTTATGAACATCTTTGTAATTGTATAGCTCACAGTGGTATAATAAAATATTTTAAAAATATTAAAATAGGAAAAAATAATCAGTGAACCTAAACACCTAAATCTCCCAGAAATCTAGTTTAAAAAAAAAAAAACTGAAGCAGATTCAAAAAAAAAAAAAAGCACTGGAAGCTTGCTTTGCAAGGAGTCCCAGTTTCAAAACCCCAGGAGCACCCCTGAGCAGAGCTAGGAGTAGCCCCCAAACACTACCAGCTCTAACCCAAAATCCAAAAAAAGAAAGACATTTCAAAAAATAATAAAGATAACAAATTTTAAAGAATACTAAATTTCAAGTTGAATACACAAACACCCCTACAAAAATCTTAAACTCCAGAAAACCAATGATAAAAGAGGAAATCTTGAGGGTACTCAGAGGGGAAAACACATTATCTAGAGCAGCCTTTCCCAGAGTGCGCAATGCCACTGCTGGGTGGGGGCACGGAACAATCTAAGAGGTTATTAGTAGCTCTGGGTGCACTGGGGTGCCTTGACTTTGGTCACTTAAAGAGGCAGATTTCCAAGAGGGCAATGAGCAGTATTTTTCTGAAAAGCGGAATCAAAAGAGGCTGGTGGGCCAATAAGTTTAGGAAACCTCTCTGATGTAGAGGAAAAAAAAGGTAAACACGGGGCCGGAGCGATAGTCCAGTGGGTAGGGCGTTTGCCTTGCATGCAGCCGACCCGGTTCGATCCCTGGCATCCCATATGGTCCCCTGAGCACCGCCAGGAGTGATTCCTGAGTGCAGAGCCAGGAGAAACCCCCTGAGCATCACTGGGTGTGACGCCAAAAAAAAAAAGATAAACATAGCAGATGTCTCAGCAAAAGTGTGAAAATCATGGAGCAATAGTACCACGGGTAGAGCATTTGCCTTGCACATGGCCAACCCAGGTTCGAACCCCAGCATCCCATATGGCCCCCGAGCACTGCGAGGAGTAATTCCTGAGTGCAGAAGCAGGAATAACCCGGAGTGTCACAGGTGTGACCCCAAAAGCAAAAAAAAATTAAGTATTATGCAAATCACAATACCAAAAAAAAGCATAAATAAAGAAAAAAAATCAGAATATAATGGAGTGTGATGAAAAAGGGCTTTCATCTTTAAAGTGATGAAAAGAGGCTACAGAGACAGCTCAGGCAGGAACACACACGCCAAGCTCCTCTGAGGCCCTGTATTCTGTTCCTAGCACTGCATGGTCCCCTGAACACATGGGGGATACTGGGGTATCCCTATAAAAACAACAAAAAATTAAAAGGGCTGAAAAAAATCTGCTTCTACATAAAGAATTCCAAGCCTAGTGAGAATTATCATTTGTTAAGAGTCTGTTGGTGGTAGGAAGATGCAATGGTGGGGCTGGGGGCTGGAGTGACAGTACAGCTGGCAGGGCATTTGCTTTGCACATGGCCAACCCGGATTTGATCCCCAGCATCCCATATGGTTCCCTGAGCACCACCAGAAGTAATTCCTGAGTGCAGAGCCAGGAGTAACCCCTGAGCATTGCTGGGTGTGACCAGAAAGGGGGAAAAAAAGTGGCGGGATTGGTGTTGGAATATTGAATGCCTATAACAAATTATCATGAACAACTTTATAAAAATAAATAAATACATAGTTTAAAAATAAATAAGAAGAGTTAGAAATCAAAACTCTAAAGAAACAAAGAAGCTCAGGAAGAGTGAAGGAGAGAGCTCCATGGACTCAAGGTTGATCCAGCCTCGGACTCAAGGTTGGCCTCAGCACCGTGGAGAGCGACTCCCAGGTGGGGGCCAGATGCAGGCCCAGGGCATGGCGGCTCTGGCCCAAAGAACAACCTCCGCTATGCAAGCTGAGAATTCTCTTCCAGCAGACCAGCACTACAGGCTTTTGCTGTAGCTTTTTTCTTTCCTTAAGTTATTTTTAGGGAGCACTTGCAGAAGCAACCCTTGGGGAATGAGATGGGAGTAGCCCCGCAACATCACTGGGCATGGCCAAACTACATAAAATCAAGTAACTCTAATGTCACTGAACTACAACGGGCTCATTATTTTAAAAGCGCAGTCAGAGGGATAGCATGTTATATGCTTGCCTTGCATGCAGCTGACGAAGTTCTGGGACTGCACATGGATGGACCTCTGACCAACAATGGGCAGGTGTGACCCTGAGACAGAGCCAGGAGTAGCCCATGAGCACCACCAGGTACAAACCCGCTAAAACAAAGTTCAGGAGTAAAAATGGGCTTTTCTTTGTATTGTCTGTTGTTTTAGGGCGTTAGTGACATTTTTCTTCCTGCTGAAGCAGTGATATTTGTGTGTGTGTGTGTGTGTGTGTGTGTGTCTGTGTGTGTGTTGGGGGGGGGAGGGGTTATATTTACCTGTCCTATGCTCAAGGCTCTACTCCCTTTTGTGTTTGGAGGTCATTTGGTGCCAAGGATTCAACACAGAAGTTCCTGAATTCAATAGTAATTCTTGATAAGGCCATAAAACGATTTCCTGGTTCTTTTTTTCCCCCTGTTTTTAGGTCACACCTGGCAATGCTCAGGGGTTACTCCTGGCTCTGCACTTAGGAATTACTCCTAATGGTGCTTGAGGGACCATATGGAATGTCGGGGATCAAGCCGGGTGTGCCGCATGCAAGGCAAATGCCCTACCGGCTGTGCTGTCACTCTGGCCTGATTTCCTGGTTCTTTTCTTACAACTGCATGACTCTATAAATATTTAACTTCTCTGAAACTTCCTTTTTTTAATAAAATGGGGATTATAATATTCATGGGAAGTTATAAAACTTAAATAAAGTGCACTTTTAAGCTTCCTGCTCGGATAACATTACTCATGTACATTCCTCCCAAACGATGGATGCCTGACCAGACAGACTAGAACTCGTGGTCTGAGCTGGTCTGGGTGTCACTGAGACCGAGAGAGAGGTCAGCTACTGTGGAAAGCTCTGAGCCTCATCTATACCGTTCTAGTGATTTGCTCCCACCACAGAAAGTAACTGCAAGTTTCCGTGAGGGAATGACTTGATTAGATTGATTATAAAAGTAATTTTCTCTGAAAGGGATACTTGTCGAGGACAGTGCTGAAGTAGTTTTGGAACTGTGCTAGGGAGTTCAGCTTTTTTTTTCCTTTTCTGCACTTGCTCAGCTGGTCAGGCCAGGCTTGGTAGTTTATTGTAGGTAATGTTTAATGTTGGAGTCCCCACTTGCATAAACTCTAGGGAGCTTTCCAGATTGCCAGCCAGCAACTGAGGTCTGTGTCTGGGGGTGCCACTCTAGCTCGAAAGCCAGTAGGGTGAAGTGGGTCAGAGGCATCTCATCATTTTCAGGGTTGAATGAGAGGTGAGAACAGGCACATCTGTGATGCCACCACACACCCCTGGATCTTTCTTCCTGTTCAACAATTTGTGAAAAAAGAAAGCTAGGCAAATGTTCTCTGTGATTGTAAAAGCAATTAAAAAAAAGGTTTTGGGGTTTGTTTGTTTGTTTGTTTTTTTTTTTTTTTTTGCTTTTTGGGTCACACCCAACAATGCTCCTGGCTCTACGCTCAGGGGTTACTCCTGGCTCTAATTCCTGGCTCTGCACTCAGGAATTACTCCTGGCGGTGCTTGGGGGACCATATGGGATGCTGGGATCTAACCCGGCTGGGCAGCATGCAAGGCAAACGTCCTACCCCTGCACTATCTCTGCCCGGCCCCACCTGTGCTTTTTGTGTTAGTATTTATTTGGCCCATATAATCTGTGGGTGGGCACACCCAGCTGTGCTTAGGGCTTCTGACTGTGCTCAGGGATCACTCCTGTTCAGGGACCATATTCGGTGCTGGGCAGCAAACTCAAGTCAGCTGCTTGCGGGACAGGGACTTGCTGCTGAACTATCTCTTGGCCTTTTTGGGGGTGCTTCCAAAACAGCTGTTTGAAAGTAGCTGCAGTTTGTCTTCTGATGCTTTGTCTGAGAGAAAATGGTTTGGTGGCAGTCAGAACAAGGAACAAAACAGGAAGCCTGCCTGCCTGCTTGTGATACTTTGAAGCTCCTAGGATTGAAAACAGTGTTTGTGCTTACTCTAACAGAATGCTAGTTCATAAATTAAACTTGTTCCCAACATCCAGATCTGTGGTTTTCAACCTTGTCATGCCTGCAGACCCACACTGGTTTGAGGATGGCACTTGAAAACCACTGATCAAGATTACATGGTCTGGGGGCCGGAGCGATAGCCCAGCGGGTAGGGTGTTTGGCTTGCACGCAGCCGGCCTGTGACGGCCTCGGTTCGATCCCGGCATCCCATATGGTCCCCGAGCACCGCCATGAGTGATTCCTGAGTGCAGAGCCAGGAGTGGCCCCTGAGCATTGCCGGGTGTGACCCAAAACGGAAAAAAAAAAAAAAAAAAGATTACATGGTCTATCTGAAGTGTCTCTAGTAGCTTTTCAAGTACTCAGTTTACATGATGTTTAGTTTATAAAACAAAAAGCTTTTTTGGTTGCTGATTTCTTTTTTGGCTTTTTGGGTCATACCCAGTGATACTCTAGGGTTACTCCGGCTCTGTACTCAGGAATTACTTCTGGTGGTGCTCTGGGGACCAAATGGGATGCCGGGAGCGAACCTGGGTCAGCTGTGTGCAAGGCAAACGTCCTACGCACTATGCTATATCGCCCGGCCTTAAGATTTTTATTTTATTGAAAAAAAAAAACCACAAGTTTTTTTGGTTCAAGATAACTGAACACATGTACATGTCATCCCTGTATCCTTATGACATGATAGTGATAATGTCACAACAGGACCCGGAGGGATAGTACAGCAGGCAAGAAGCTTACCCTGGGTTTGATCCCCGGCATCCCACATGGTCCCCTGAGCACTTCCAGGAGTGATTCCTGAGTGCAGAGTCAGGAGTAACACCAGAAGACTGCTAGGCAGCCCCCACCCCCGAAACATGTGTGACACACCAGAAAGAGACACGGTATAAGCAAACCTTTAGTTTTGGTAAATTATCGAAGTCATTTTAAAAAGAACGCTATAACTTGTTCTGAACGAGTTATATATACTCTAAGATTTGTTCTATCTTGATATATAAAATTTAGAGTGTTACAGGTGACTGAATTTGAGAGTATAGAAGAAAATAAGGGGCAGTGTCCTCAATTCCTGGCCCACAGAAGGCACATGTTAGATACCGCATGAGAGAAAGGGTGGGTGTGACACCGCATAACTGCAAAGAACAGAGCGAAAAGTGAAGAGCCCCTTACTGCAGCCCCAATCCTTTCCCTTCGTGCTCAGGAAAATAATTCCCGGAGCTGTACAGCACGCAGGGAACTGCCCTACACAGCACCACCCAGGCTCTCTCCTCGGCACCACCAGCAGTGCAGAGCCAGAAGTTAGCCATGAGCACCGCTGGCTGTGGCCCAAAACACAAGAGTCAGAAGGAGAATCCTTCATGGCCCAAGACAATGAGAGGAAGTCAGGTTACTTTTCCTGGATTCTGTTCCAAGAAACAGGTGCCGTGATGCCTAAGCATCCTGCTACAGGGAAACAGCCCAACCCGGGAGAAGTACACTGGAATAATCACAGAGCAAACAACTGCTATTAGCCAAGAGCACACAAGCCAATTGATAGAAATGCCACCCACTTCCTCACTGAGCTCAGTCTCACACAGAACACAGCATCCTAGATGTGAAGATAGCCTGAAAGAATCCCTGCGTTCCGACACAGCACACGACAGTGAACGTGAAGAAAACCTGCAAATCACGGCACTTTTAAGCTTCAAGCTTGAGGGCAGAAGAAAGGAGTGTCGTTCTCAAAACTCAGTCTGCTCTCAACCCAATCCCAAGTGGTCCGGTAAGAATGCTCCCAAAGCCCCCAAAGCCGTAGTGACCACCACTGCCAACAGAAGAATCCCCTCACCCTGGCCTTCAAGAACAAAGTCTTCTGAGCATCTGAAACCTCAAGCTTACTTCTATCACGACTAATTGAACTGAATCACACGCGGTAATACAGCATCATTAAAAAGCCCTCCTCTAGGAATGGGCTGAAAGAGCTTTCAAAGAAAACTCGTTTACGTTGCTTTGCTACAGAGCAAACATCCGATCTCCTAGAAGCTGCACTTGCTCGCGAGCTCGGGGCTCGCCCGGGGATGAAATGAAACGATCCCCTCGGTTTGGGTTTCTGGCTGTGCGCAGTGTCCGTGCAAGAAGAAAGTTGGGTCATCCACTGGGACGGTGAGCAACTGACCACAGGAGGCTGCCCTGAAGCCCAGCCCCCGGGGTCGGCGCCCTAGCCCGCCTGCCTGCGGCGGGTTGAGCGGGAGGGTCGTGCAGGGGTCTGCAGACAGGGCGCCCCGGGAGGGGCTCCGAGAGCGAAGCCCCGGTCTAACCGTGGGCCCAGCAGGAGGGCAGGGTCGGGCGGGCAGCTGGGGCCACGGCGGAGGGTCTGCGGCGCGGCAGACCAGGCCTGACAGCGGGAAGGGGCGGGACCGCTCCATCAGGACCCCCAGCCCTGCCCCGGGAGGAGGAAAGGGAAGCCCCGGCAGAGGTCCGCAGGCGGGCGCGCCGGGCACCTCCAGCCCGCCACCTACCTCGATGGGCACCGGCAGGTTCTCCGCCGCCGCCTTCAGCTCCAGCACCGAGTCTCTCTGCCTGTCGGTCAGAGGCGCCTTCGTGTCCGGTCTCCGGTCCCAGAAAACAAGCTTCTCCCGAGCGTCCCGCTCCGCCGCCGTCTCGGGCAGCAGCAGCAGCGCCGCCTCCGCCATCGCCGCCGCCCCCGGGGTCCACGGCAACAGCAATGCGCTGGGGACCCCGACGGAGAGGTCCGGCCACTTCCGGGAGAACCGTGGTTTCCAGCGCGGCACCAAGACCGGGTGGGGCGGACCGGAATAACTTGACCCCGGAAGTTCTTCTACAATCTGGGGCGGAGCCGAGAACCAGGAGTGACGTGGCTTTAACCCGCTACAAGTACTTCCGGTCTGAATATAGACGTTGAACCCGCTGACGGAAATAGGGATGCCCATACCGGAAGTCTCTTCCTAAATTTGAATAACTTTATTGTACCGTGTAGTTTAGATTATGGACAATTGTGCTCCTGATCCCTCCCCTGTAGGGGCCTTAGTGAGCCAGTTCTGCACCCGCCGGTAGTGTGCGGGGAGCCCCGTGTGGACTGTGCCTTGGGTGCTGACTTGTTGATGAGCGCTTATCATTTGCAAAAAACAAAACGGAGGAATTCATGTCAAGCGATGATGGGGTGTGGGGGCGAGATCTGGCAACTGAAACTACACCCAAGTGTAACCAATTCTGTGAACTTTGGAAATTGCTCAGTGGGTGTAACCAATCAAAATATTTTGATGCCCTCCATCCCTTATTGCCAATAGCGGAGAGGGCGTTTGCCTACCCGGGTTCAATCTCCGGCATCCCATATGGTCCCCCCGAGCACTGCCAGGAGTAACTCCTGAGTGCAGAGCCAGGAGTAAGCCCCTGAGCATCCTCAGGTGTGACCCAAAAAGCCAAAGGGAAAAAAAATAGCACTGATATCCTGACAAATCAGAGGTGATCTCTGCACACCCTCCCCCAGTCATCACTAAGCACCTAGGAGCTTCTCTCTCCTAGCCACATTCAAATATGGCGGGCTTTGGCGTGCTCTGAGTTTGAGAGCCTTGAGATCCTTCAAGTCACCTCCCTCCAGGACCAAACCTGAGGATTATGTGTAAGAAAGAACCTCAGTGCAACACTATGTCGTATTTGTATTGTGTAATAACATTTTGTGATAGTATGTTGTGTGATGACTGAATGCACTAATATTTGTTGAGAAATACAGGTAGTTGTGTTGAATCCTGCATCTAGTAGATTGTTCATATATGTTGCATATGTTACATAGTTGTACACCATCTTGATTTTTACAACATAGAGTAAATCCTCCCCTGTTAAAGACTCACTTGTATCACTTGTCTTCTCCTTCATCCGTTAATCAATTAGCTCATGCAGGCACCAGTAAGGTCTCCATTCATTGGGAATGAGGTTGATTATTGTTACTGTTTTTGGCATATTGAATACACCACGGGTAGCTTGCCAGGCTCTGCCATGGCTCTGGGTTCATCCCAGGGGCTCAGTCTTTTTCTATGTCAGACCATCAACCATCCAGGGCCCACAGGGCAGAACCCTGGGTGTCAACAAGCCTGTCTCCTGTCTGCCACCTGCCGACGCAGCCGGGCACTGCAGCCACACCTACCTCAAAGGTAGATGACAAGGAAGGAATGAGAGGCTTTAAGTGACCAGATTTAAACATTAGAAATACCAAGCAGCAGCATGTTTCCATGACAGCTCCCTTAGGCCTTTTATCCAAAAGAAATCCAATGGAGGTCAAGGTCAGTATAAATTAAACAGACTCTTAGAAGGACAGTGATCTGTGACAGTGCAGTACCTGCAAAGGTGTCTTCATAAAATATAAGCATTACAGAAAACTGTACGACCGCATATATCTTTATTAGCTGAGACACCGGTGATGAGAAGGGAACTTCTCTCCCTGTAACCTCTGGTATTTCTTCATTTAGTCCAAGTCTTGGTTTACCTGGACCCCATCCTGGTCCCTTAAATATGACAGAAAATTTACGGAAGAAACCAGGTGTATCCCAGAATGTATTCCACATGTAAATTAAGTGGTGGAATTGCACCTTGCATGGTTCAAATGTATTGATGGTATGTGTTAGGCCATAGATAAACTTCTCATTTTCTGCCTCAAATGTCCCCAAAATTTTATCCCATATAATAAGAGTGCAGGCATAATTTTTGTCTATGCAGTAACGGTTTCTACCATGATGGACCCTATGATGACTAGGAGTAATAAGAATCAGCTCCAGGGGCTGGAACGATAGCCCAGCGGTAGGGTGTTTGCCTGCACCGGCCAGCCTGGCCGGCCTGGGTTCTATCCCCAGCATCCCATATAGTCCCCGAGCACCGCAGGAGTAATTCCTGAGTGCAGAGCCAGGAGTAACCCCTGAGCTTTGCCGGGTGTGACCCAAAAAAAAAAAAAAGAATCAGCTCCAAAGGACCAAGATTAGCAATGACCTCTGTGTGTATTCAAAATTGATAGAGATTGAACTGAAGATGAACAGCATATACAGATGGTGGTAAGAAGAGGGCCAGAGGCATATAGAATATCCAGGAAGTATAGACTTGTATTACAGATTGTCTCAGTGCTGTTGATAAGTCATAATCTTCAGAACTGTGATGTGTTTGGTGCCCAGCCCACGTAATATTAACCTCTGTAAAAGGCATAATTTGAAATGAGCATGGGCCATGTGATGGAACCAGTTGTAGCCGAGATCAACTCCTAAGAAGGTTAAATACCAAGTCCATGGATACAAAAACACATAAAAATTCAAAGAGTTATTTGAACCTGGGCAATAGCTCAAAGCACATCCCATTGCCTGCCAGACCCTGGTTAGATACCTGCCTCTGCAGGGCCCCCCAGCAACTAGAGGGGACAGCTGCTGGAGCACCAGGCCAGAAGTAATGCCTGAGTATCACAGTGTGTTGCCCCCAACTCCCACTTAGAAAAGTTATATAGAGCAAAGCTGGAAAAGAAACAAGCCAGACGCTCAGCTGCTTCTCTCCACCCACGTGGAGCACCCCATGGAGTGACCGGAGGGCAAAAATGGCTCGGCCCCTGGCCAGGATTCAACACAGCTCCTAGGGTCAGCAGACACCTGGGTGATGTGGCCAGCGGCGGACTTGAGCGGGTATGGGGCCCCTCCCCCATTTTCTCCACCTCCATGTCCCAATGGGCGTGGCTACGAGCCCAGCAGTCACTACCACCAGCAAAGCCAGAGAAGACATGGGTCAGACATACAGCTGTGCTAAGCAGCCACGTGCCATGCTTAGATAATCAAGTTTAGGACCTTCCCAAGATAATCAAGGTCCTTCCCAGGATCTTGCCCATATATATATACACACTGTAATGATCATTGTAGTTGTAACAAACTGGGGGGGACTGATGGGGAATGGGGAGTGGGGTATGGGCCTTGACCTACAGGGGTCGTAGGGGGCACATTGGAGTGGGGACACTGGTGTTGGGAATGGGGCACTGGTAGAGGGAGAGGTGCTGGAACACTGCATGACTGAAACCCAAATATGAACTTCTGTTAATTGTATATCTCATGGTGGTATAATAAAATTTAAAAAAATTATATAGGCCATGGGATATCATTAACAGTACATGACTGGAAACAATTGATGTTGATCACTGAAGAACTGGGGCCAGAGCGCTAGAACAGTGGGTAGGGTGTTTGCCTTGCATGCAGCTGACCTGGCTTTGATTCCTGGCATCCCATATGGTCCTCTGAGTATGGCCAGAAGTAATTTCTGAGTGCAGAGCCAGGAGTAGAGCATTGCCAGGTGTCACCCAAAAAAGAAAATAAAAAAAAAGAACGTTGAAGAACTGAATCCAAAATTGATGGCAGGGGGCAGAGAGATAGTACAGCATTAAGCCTCTTGACTTGCACCAGACATACCCATGATGAGCCCTGAGGAGTAAGCCCTGATCACCTCTAGGTGTGCTGTCTACCCTCTCAGCCCCACCAAAAAATTCATGATGTAAAAATGTAAATCTGTCATTTAAATCAAGTTGTAAATTTCCAAAGCAAAATGATAGTATTGTATTATGACCTGTAAAATTAAATATCCCGAGACCACACTGAGATACGCTATTCACTGTATCACTGTCTTCCCGTTCATCATCGATTTGCTCGAGCGGGCCCCAGTAACATCTCCATATGTCCTGTCTCATGCTAGTAGAGCTAAGGCATCTCCCTTGCTCCAGGAACATAAAGAGCCTCAATCCATTCCGGAATGAGGTCTATAATTGCTACTGGTATTTGGCATATATATCAAATACAACACGGGTAGCTTGCCAGGCTCTGCCGTGCAGGTAGCATACTCTTGTAGGCATCTCTAAGTCCAGCAATTATTGATGAACCGCGCGCCGCAAGCAGCCGCGCAAGCCGGGCGCTCATAGGCTGGTCTGCTGGGTGGAGTTCTGACGAGAGAGAAGTCCGGATGTGGAAAATGGAGGCCCTCATGGAGTGGGGGTTGTCTGGCTTGTTGCGAGGCTCTGCTGCGATGGTGGGCCAGGGCTAGAACCCACCATCCCTCCTGGGCACCTCGTGAGCGGCTGGTCACAGGGGAGAGCCAGTAGCAGCTCTGCCCCATGTCTGCGAGTCTCTCGAGGTTACGCTATTGCGTAAATAAATGGAGGAAGGGAAAACTCTGTCCCTCGAAATTCCAATCTATAAATGTTGAGTGAATAAAATTAATAGTCATCGTTATGGTTTGCACAGGAATAGTTAACAGGTAAGAGCTAAGGATGGGTGCTCAATCAGTGGGCGAGAGTCCGGCTGACAACCCCCACAGAGCACGAGAGAAAATTATAACTGTAGTTTACGTCCGTGCTGGGATGTGAGCGTGGAAAGACTGTGGGCCTCCGCTCCAGGGACGCCTGCGTGTCTGTGCTCCTGGCCCCCATCCTCTCGCAATCGCCAACTTTGTGCTGCGCTCCGGGCGCCCCCTGGTGGTTCTTGCTGATCCACAGTCACAGAGGACTTGGACGCCAGGGCAGTCTAAACACGCCTGGGAGCTCTTTCAGTAGTGGCCCAAACCAAAACAAAAAAGAAATGCCTTTAAGACAAAAAATAAAAATAAAATAATCTTGACGTTCTCATGTGTCCTGTTCTACCATAAAGTAGGAGTGATAATAACAAAACGATGGCAGCCAAGGGGAAGATAATTGATACCAACACCAGGGCCCCAGATTACGTTCAATTGTATTTCATTGTTTACAGTAAAGTCGCGAGGTGGATCACTTAACATGTTCCTAGGCACTTCTGCGTGGCTGTGTAGCCCTCTTGAATTTTTGGAGCATGTTCCTTTGAAATTGCTAAGGGCATTTTCATGTGCAGTGCTCCAGCCTGTTACCAGCCCTTCTCTCAATATTGGGTTTTTTTTTTTTTTTTTGCTTTTTTGGGTCACACCCAGCAATGCTCAGGGGTTACTCCTGGCTCTGCACTCAGGAATCACTCCTGGCGGTGCTCGGGAACATATGGGATGCCGGGGATCGAACCCGGGCCGGCATTGGCCGGCGCGTGCAAGGCAAACGCCCTACCCGCTGGGCTATCGCTCCGACCCCTCAATATTGGTTTTTAAGGTTTTTAAGTGCTGGAAGGCTTGTCTCCCTTTTAGAATGATTCCTTCCCTTGTCAACTTCTCATTCACACATGAGTAAACTGTATAAATCATCATTCAACTTTGACAACTTACTTAAATGCAGTTGTGTATACAATGGATTGTTATGCAGCTGTTAGGAAAATAAGTCATAAAATTTGCCTATAAATAGATGGACATGGAGAATATCATGCCAAGCAAAATTAGTCAAAAGGAAAAGGACAGATATAGAATGACTGCATTCATTTGCGGGATATAAAAAAAATAGTATGAAACTAATATCCAAGGTCAGGCCAAACAGGGGCCAGGAGGACTTATCAATGGTTGGCATCACACAAGTGCATGGAGAACAGAGGCTAGGTAAGATAGAGAAGGGACCAGTTAGCCAATAATAGTTGGAAATGGTAACGCTAGACTAAAACTGAGCATTGAAAGTAGATAAAGGGATACATATCATAACCCCTCAATGTTTAAATTGCATACCATAATTTGCAAAAGGAGGGAGAGAGAGAGAGAGAGAGAGAGAGAGAGAGAGAGAGAGAGAGAGAGAGAGAGAGAGAGAGAGAGAGTGCCTGATCGCAGGGGAGGGAAACTGGGACATTTGTGTTGGGAAGTGTGCACTGGTCAAGGGATGGGTGCTGGAACACTATATGACTAAAACCCAATCATGAATAGCTTTGTAATTGTCTATCTCATTTTAAAAATTATTAAATGCGGGGCGGAGCGATAGCACAGCGGGTAGGGCTTTTGCCTTGCACGCGGCCAACCTGGGTTCATTACCCGGCATCCCATATGGTCCCCTGAGCACTGCCAGGAGTAATTCCTGAGTGCAGAGCCAGAAATAACCCCCTGAGCATTGCCAGGTGTGACCCAAAAAGCAAAATAAATAAATAAATAAATAAATAAATAAATAAATAAATAAATAAATAAATGCAATTGTGGCTTAATTTTATGGTAACAAAAAAGTGCTGTTCTGGATCAGAAAAATGGTAGATTAAAATTTGGAATTGGAACCAAAGAATAGTAAGTAGGTATCTTTTTTATTGTCTTGTATACAGACAACTAGTGTTTTATTATTATTTTCTTTTTCTTTTTGGGTCACACCTGGAGATGCTCAGGGATTACTCCTGGCTCTGCACTCCGGACTTACTCCTGGAATGCCAGGGAATTGAACCCAGGTTGCCGCATGCAAGGCAAACTCCCTACTCACTGAACTATCACTCCGGCCCCCAAACAACTTGCGTTTGATCCCCAGCATCCCATTTGCTCCCACAAGCCTGCCAGAAGTGATCTCTGAGCACACCCTGAGACAACCAGGTGTGTCCCCAGCTCCCAATCTTGGGCTGAAGAATTTGGATCCAATACTTATTTATTTTTTTTTTTACTTTGGGGCCACACCAGGCGATGTCAAGGATTACTGCTGGCAGTACTTGGAGCACTATATGGGATCTCAGCGACTGAACCTGATCAGATGCATATAAGGTAAATGCCCTACACACTCTATCGCTCCAGCCTTAAATTAAAATCAAGGCAAATTTTAAGACATAATTATCTTCCATGCCATTAAACTCAAAAAAAAAACTATGAACTGCAGGAGGCAGAGGGATCATGCAGTGAGTAAGCTGGTCACCTAGCATGTAGCTAACCCAGGTTCTGTCCCCCGATACCACCATATGGTTCCAGGAGTGATCCCTGCGAACAGCCAGGTATGGCCCAAACAACAAACAGACAAACAAAACTTTTGTATACATGTTTGGTAATAAGAAAATTTAGGGGCCAGAGCGATAGCACAGCAGGTAGGGCATTTGCTTTTGCACACAGTCAACCCGGGCTCGATCCCCGCATCCCATATGGTCACCCAAGCACTGCCAGGAGTAATTCCTGAGTGCAGAGCCAGGAGTAACCCCCTGAGCATTGGCCGGATGTGACCCAAAATGCAAAAAAAGAAAAAAAAAGAAAATTTAAAATCACCACACACCAGTGACAAGAATAAACTTCAGTAGTATTGGTGAAACATCTTTGGAAATAAGTATAAGTTGTTGTAAAGGTTTTTTTTTTTAATAACTTTTTAGGATACTTTAAAAAATCTTGGGGACTGGAGAGATAGCACAGCAGATAGGGCGTTTGCCTTGCATGCAGTTGTCCCAGGTTCTATTGGGCATCCCATATGAGCACGAGAAGAGTAATTCCTAAGTGCAGAGCCAGGAGTAACCCCTGAGCATCACTGGGCATGACCCAAAGAGAAAAAAAAAATAAACATCTTGTTTTTTAAAAAAAAAACACTGACAAACATTTGGAAAACATTAAGCATAACACTGTGGCAAATGTATTTGGTGGCCTACTGATTTTTTTTTTTTTTTTTTTTTGCTTTTTTGGGTCACACCTGGCAATGCTTAGGGGTTACTCCTGACTCTGCACTCAGAAATTACTCCTGGCGGTGCTCAGTGGACCATATGGGATGCCGGGGATCGAACCCGGTCGGCCACATGAAAGGCAAACACCCTATCCACTGGACTATCACTCCGGCCCCACGCATGCAGTTCTTTTTTTTTTTTTTTTTTTTTTTTTTTTGCTTTTTTGGGTCACACCCAGTAATGCTCAGGGGTTTCTCCCTGGCTCTGCACTTAGGGAATTACTCCTGGCAGTGCTCAGGGGGGACCATATGGGATGCCGGGAGAACCGGGCCGGCACAGGCCGGCCCCGTGCAAGGCAAACGCCCTACCCACTGAACCATCGCCTCCGGCCCCAACACATGCAGTTCTTATACCGTGGTCATTTACCACTGTCTTTGTCATAGTGGTCCCTTCCCTATCCCAACTGCCTTTTCCCCAAGAGGTTGAAGCAGGTTTCCAAGCATGGACCAAACCTGACCCTTGTTTCTACCGACCTTGGATATTGGTTTCATATTATGTTTTTTTACACCCCACAAATGAGTGAGATCATTCTGTGTCTGTCCCTCTCCTTCAGATTCATTTCACTCAGCATGAATCTCTCCATGTCCTTCCATTTATTTATGCAAATTGCATGATTTCATCTTTCCTAACAGCTGGCGTGGTATCACACTGTGTAGATGTACCATAGCTTCTTAAACAGTCATCTGTTCTCAAGCACTCAGGCTGTTTCCAGATTCTGGCTATTGTGAACAGTGCTGCAATAAGCATAGACATGCAAACAGTGTGTCTGCTGTGCGTTTTTGAAGCCCCGGGTGTATTCCCAGAAGTGGTATTGCTGGGTCATAGGGAAGCTCAATTTCTCACTTTTTTGAGGAATGCCCATATTGTTCTCCACTCAACTTTTTTAAACATATGCCCTGGCATATTCTTTCGAGAGAGCAGTCCTTTTTGCTTGTTTGTAGTGGTGCGAGGAGAGTGGCTGGGCATGAGTGATGCAGGAGGGGAGACGGTGTGGGAGAGCAGAGTGAGCAGCTCTGTGTGTGGGCAGGGCACAGGGCACTTCCGGGCAGGATTCACGGACGGCTTCCACAAGGCCTTTCCTACACGAGCTGGGGCAGCCAGGCCGGGAAGATACCATGAGAACTAGTCGGACCACTTCAGTCACTTTCATAACTACTATCTCTACATAGGGTCTCTGTGCTCTTACGAGCTTGTCTTTTGTTTAAACGTTTCCCTTTATCTGGAAGAAACACAAATCATGTTTATGATTATATATTACTCCAGTCTATTAAATAATGAAACAAGATTTAAGCCACCACATCTAACAGTGCTTAAAGAGTTCAAAATATTAAGGCTTATAGAAAATTTATTGTTTTTACAGACTATAAACTATTTCTAGCCCATGAATAAATATGGAAAATAGGGACAATTATTTATATCACAGATTGGCAAAATTTAACATCAATGACTATATAAATCCACCAGCAAATGAGAAATCTATTTTCTTCACGTGGTTATAAAAACTAAAAATCCTATTGCTACGTTTTTCTGCAAGGGGATGGGAGGAGAGGCAGCACCACCTGAAAACAAGGGTGGAGGGGCCGGAGCGATAGCCCAGCGGGTAGGGCGTTTGCCTTGCGCAGGCTGGCCCATGCCAGCCCAGGTTCGATCCGCGGCATCCCATATGGTCCCCCGAGCACCGCCAGGAGTAATTCCTGAGTGCAGAGCCAGGAGTAACCCCTGAACATTGCCAGGTGTGACCCAAAAAAAGAAAAAGAAAACCAAGGGTGAAGGCCATCATGCAGATACAGGTCACGTGTGCTCCACCAGGCCAGCCCTCTAACACACCCCTGGCCCCAGCTCAGCTACGCAGTATTTCACCTGTTAGTCTCACAGGACCCAAGTTCTCCCAACTCCTGAAATCCCTTCTTGGTTAAAGCTTCAATAATCACATTAACTCTTTCAAAGAGCAAAAGAACTTACACAGGCTGAAACTCTGTTCTCCAAATGTTTATTAAATCTACAGAGAAGTGGGCTGGAGCAAAAAGGGGAAGACATTTGCCTTGCATGCAGCCACCCTGGATTCAATCCCGGCATCCCAGATGTTTCCCAAGCACTGCCAGGAGAGATTCCTGAGTGCAGAGCCAGGAGTAACCCCTAAATATCACCGGGTGTAAGCCATAAAGTCCAAATGGAAAAGTTGCCAGAGCAATAATACAGCAGGTAGGGGGTTTGTCTTGCACATGGCCAACCCTGGTTCGAACCCGGCATCCCATATGGCTCCAGAGTACTGCTAGGACTAAGTGCTGAATGCAGAGCCAGGAGTAAGCCCTGAGCATTATTGGATGTGCCACTAAAAAAAGAATCTATACAGAAATTCTTTAATTTTTTAAAACACTGACCCTTTTCTGTTTGGGCAAGGTAGAGGGGGCAGGTAGAGTGTTCCCAAGTGATGCTCAGGTGGGGCGGAGCAATAGCCCAGCGGGTAGGGTGTTTGTTTGCCTTGCACGCGGCCGGCCGGTGACGGCCCAGGTTCGATCCCGGCATCCCATATGGTCCCCTGAGCACCGCCAGGAGTAATTCCTGAGTGCAGAGCCAGGGAGAAACCCCTAAGCATTGCCGGGTGTGACCCAAAAAGAAAAAAAAAAACCAAAAGAAACCCAAGTGATGCTCAGGAAGCCAGTAGCCCTGCCTGGTGCTCTCCAACCAGATGGTCGATGGCTAAAAGGCTGGACCCAAGGATAAGTTGCTGCTGGGCCCTGTAATGCTGGGGGCCTCCAGGGCCACACCCTGCAGCACTGGAGGGCCCCAAGACCATACTCTGCAGTGATGGGGGTCCCCAGGACCACACTCTTCACTGGTGAGGGGCCCCAGAGCCACACCCCACAGTGTTGGGGATCTTCAGGGCCACACCCTGCAGTGCTGGGGGCCCCCAGGGCCACACCCCTACAATGTTGGGGACCTCCAGGGCCTCCCCCCACAGTGTTGGGGGTCCAGGGCCATACTCCGAAGTGTTAGGGGCCCCTAGGGCCACACTCTGCAGTGCTGGGGGCCCCCAGGGCCACACCCCCACAGTGTTGGGGATCTTCGGGGCCACACCCTGCGGTGCTGGGGGCCCCCAGGGCCACACCCTACAGTATTGGGGATCTTCAGGGCCACTCCCCCACAGTGCTGGGTGTCCAGGGCCATGTCCTGAAGTGCTGGGGGCCCCCAGAGCCACACCTCAAAGTGCTGCTGGGGCCTCTAGGGCCCACTCCTCACAATGCTAGGAGTCCAGGCCCAAAGTGCTGGGGGCCCTCAGGGCCCACCCACCCTCCCCACAGTGCTGAGGGCCTGCAGGGCCACCCCCAATGTGCTGGGGCCCTCCAGGGCCACACACCGCCAGGTGCTGGGGGCCTCCAGGGGCCACACCCTGCAGAGAGGAGGGCCCCAGGACCATGCCCCCACAGTGCTGGGGGCCTCCAGAGGCCACACCCTGCAGAGAGGAGGGCCCCAGGACCATGCCCCAGTGCTGGGGGCCTCCAGGGGGCCACACCCTGCAGAGATGAGGGCCCCAGGACCATGCCCCACAGTGCTGGGGGGCCTCCAGAGGCCACACCCTGCAGAGAGGGAGGGCCCCAGGACCATGCCCCAGTGCTGAGGGCCTCCAGGGGCCACACCCTGCAGAGAGGAGGGCCCCAGGACCATGCCTCATAGTGCTGGGGGCCTCCAGGGGCCACACCCTGCAGAGAGGAGGGCCCCAGGACCATGCCCCACAGTGCTGGGGGGCCTCTAGGGGCCACACCCCCTGCAGAGAGGAGGGCCGCAGGACATGCCCCACAGTGCTGGGGGCCTCTAGGGCCATGTCCAGCAATGACAGAGGCCCCCCAGGGCCACACCCAGCTATTACAGGGGACCCCCAGGGCCACATGCAGAAATACTGGGGGCCTCCACGGTCACACCCCTGAAGTCTGCTCCCCACCAGGGTGATGCCAGGGGACCATATGATGCTAGGGATCAAACCTGGCTTGGTTGCATGCGCCCTAACCCCTGTGCTACTTCTCCGAACCTGTGATTTGGTTTGGGGTCACACCCAGTGGTTGAGGAACTCCTAGCTTGGTGCATTAGCAATCCTGCAGTGCTGGGGACCAAACCCAGATCTCCCACATGCAAAGCCTGAGCTCTAATCCTCTGAGCAAGTTCCCCTGGCCCCCAAAACATACTTGTATTTTACAGTAAAATTTGAAATTTGTTTTTGTCCTCATATGAACATGCACAAAACTTGAGCAAATTGATAAGATGAATATTGTGGGACTAATTCTCAAAGTGAATTTACTTCTACTTTTTACTAAAACGATAGTACAGTGGTACGGTGGCTGTTTGTCTCACATGTGGTCAGCCTGGGTTCAATCCCGGCATTCCATATGATCCCCCAAGCACCACCAAAAGTAATTCCTGAGTACAGAAGCAGGAGTAACCCCTAAGCATCGAGTATCTTCTCCCTCCCCTTTATGTGATTTTTTTTTATCTTCAGCTACATTCTTTCTTTGTGAGGAACTTAATCATCAAAGGTAATGGCTAGCAATCAAAGATAATGGCCAGCAATTTTACCAACAAGACAGACTCTGGCTCCATGAACTCCTGAGTATTCACTGGAAATCTGAGCACTGGCGGTCAAGAAGCCTGATGTGGAGAAAATCTTCCGAAAAATGGCAAAATTGTTGTTCTGCTCTGTTCATTTGGGCTTTGCCTCTGTTCACTGTGTTAATGAGAGAAACGCCCCGTGCTGCGAGTGGCAGGACAGCAAGGCAGAACAATTGCTGGCCAGGGTGTAGGCATTAGCCTGGCTGCAGAGCCAAAAGTGAACCGGAGAAAAGCAAGCGTGAAAAGATCTGCAGCGGAGACGTACGGCTCAGCACCAGATCACCCTCCAGCCTGCCCTCTGCTCTGGATGTCGTTAGCCAGCATGCTTCCTCCTCCTCCCCCCTATTGCTTCAGCTGTTGTACCCTCAAAACACCAGCAGGTATCAGGAAACACCTCACGAAGGTGAAGCCCCGGAAGTGGCTTCAATTCTAAAAGTGGACAGAGAGGATCTTCCCAGTAGAAAAGTTGAAAGGTGCTATTCAGGCTACTGAAAAGGAGTTGACCCAGAAAAAAAAAAAGAGGATTCTCTACAGGAAAACCTGGAAAAACACTGAAAAGGAACAAACAAGCAGAGATGGAAGAATGATTCAGCCAGAGGAGGAGCAGAAGCAAGGTGAGCTAGTGTGGAGATGGAGTCTGAGCAGGTGCAGATGGCGACCAAGTGGATGATGATGAAGATGGGGGGTGGCGGGGGAGACCAGATGAAAACCGCAGGAAAGAGGTGGTGGAGGGGGATCAGGGGCCACATGGAGCACCTCTAACCGCATAGCTTGTGCCTGTTGCCCACAGCTGGAGCTGGTTGAGGATGACAAGGGGAAGGGGAGGGTGACTCTTAAGCACGTAGAGGGGGTTGAGAAATCGGTGCCCCATGATTTCTTTATCTAGGTGTTTGTCTAAGGTCAAAATTTTCACCAGGGGCCAGAGTGATAGTCCAGTGGGGAAGGACGTTTGCCTCACACGCAGCCGACCCAGGTTCAATCCCGGCATCCCATATGGTCCCCCAGCACCGCCAGGGAGCAATTCCTTAGTGCAGAGCTAGGAGTAACCCTGAGCATTGCCGGGTGTGACCCCCCACATTTTTTTCACCAGATCCTCTCCCTAGCATCTTTGGCTCATGCTCACTAGTCTCCCGGTCCTTGTCCTTCCCATGCTTTCATTCATATTGCCCTGAGCCTAGTCCCATTTTCACTTCCTTTGATGCTCCTTTAAGTCTTACCCTGTAATTAATTTTTGCTTTTGATAGATCTTCATGACTTAACAATAAAAAGGATGCCACAGTTCCTCTCCAAAGGCCCAGTTCAGGTCCAGAAACAAGGCCCGAATGAGCTTAGCTCTCAGCTTCACATCTGGAGTGGGTATGGTGGGGGGGTATGGTGGGGGGTCTGGACTTCACCCTAGTCTGGGAGCAACTCACAGCGCCCTGCTGCTCTCTTCCTTTCTCTATCATTTGGTTTGGTTTGGTTTGGGAGGCACTCCTCAGCCTTGCTTGGGGATTCAGGGCCACTCCTAGGAACACTCAGATTCAACTATGAGACGCCACTTGGGCCTGGCAGTGCTGTGGCCACGAGCTACCTACAGCAGGTGTTTGGGGAAGTTATGTGGTGCCAGGGAGCCAACTCAGGGCATATACACTCAGGCATGGAATGAGAGATCTCCCTAGCACACCATCTCTTATCTTTTGGAAATAGCATTCTGTTTCAAGGTCTTTTTCAATATAAACCTTAATAAAGAAGGCAAGGTGGAGCAAGAGTGATAATACAGCAAATAGGACATTTTGCATTGCAGGTGGCTGGCTCAGGTTCAATCCCCAGCATCCCATATGGTTCCCCAAGCACTGCTAGGTGTGAACCAAAAAGTAAAAAGAAAACGCATAAGGTGGAAGTAACTGGGGGAAATAAATGGCTCCTCTAAATACTTACATTTTTTCCATTCGGCTGCACAGAGCAGCAAGTTATGGGCTAAAGAAACCTATAATATTTGGCTCAGGGTGGGCTTCATCTGCTCGTGCTCAGGGACTATTTCTGGCTCTGAGTTCAGAAGTAATGAACTCAGGTGATGCTCTGGGATACCCTGGTGCCAGAGATTGAACAGGGGATGGCCATATGCAAGGCAAGTACCTTATACTATCTTTCCAGCCCCCAAATCAGGAATTTACCCACTTGTAACTGCAGAGGTGAGACCAAAGTGATGATACAACAGGCAGGACACTTGCCTTGCACATGGCGGACCTCGTTTAAATCCCTGGTACCTCATATGATCCCCAAAACCACCAGGAATGGATCCCTGAGTGCAGAGCCAGTAATAAGCCCTGACCACTACCAGTTGTGGCACAAAAACAAAAAAAAAACCTGTAGAGGTGACTTCTAGAGCCCTGCTTAGAAGGTATTCCATGCTATTTTTCTAAGGACAAAATAGAAGGTACCAAGTTAACACATTCCACTGTGAGTGAGAGGGCGGTCTTCTAGAATTGAAAGAACAGGGATTCTGGATGGTATTTTTAAATTTTGGAAAGAGAAAGAGAAACACAAGTAAGAAGTAAAATGACTTCGTCTCCAGAGGAAACGGAAGGTGCTCGCTTCGAGCGCACATATACTAAAATTGGAACGATACAGAGGAAAGGGAAGATGTTATATTCCACTTACAGAAACTGAATAAACAGGAGCGAGAGAGATAGTAGAGTGGGTGGACATTTACCTTG
>JAJIBD010010211.1:0-22811 GCA_021461705.1 Cryptotis parvus | reverse complement strand
AGGAGTGACCCAGAAGCAGAGAACCTTGAGTACAGCCTGATATTGCTAGCTGTGGTCAGGTTGAACCAATAAATAAATAGTTAATTAAAATAAAAATTTCCTTCTGGTGCTGAGAGATACAGATCAAAAGGGTTGGAGTGTGCCAGAGCCATAGTACAGTGGGGAGGGCATTTGCCTTGCATGCAGCCAACCCAGGTTAGATCTCCAGCATCCCACACAGTCCCCGAGCACCACCAGGAGTAGTTCCCAAGTGCAGAGACAGGAAGTACACCTGAGCACCGCTGAGTGTGTCCCCAAATCAAAACAAAAAAGAGGGGGCTATACTGTATACCTGGCATGGAAGGCATAAATGCCCCCTGTTCAATCCCCAGTATGGCATGACCAGGTGTAGCCCTGGCAACCTTCAGTACTGCTTGAAAAGAACCCACAAAAAAATTTTCCCTGAGATTTTTAAAAACTATTTAAATTTTCTCTGAAAAGCTCTTCATCATTCAATGGTGCTACCTCATTCAGAGACATATGGCCAAAATCAGGTGTAAATTAGAAAAAACCAAACATCAGAATAAAGTCAGAATAAGTAAGAATTGCCAAGTGTATCACTGAACCATAATATTAATAGGGTGCATACTAGGAGTGTCACAAATCTCCATTCTCAGAGCATACTTGAGACTCGAATGAGCCAACAAAACCCCAGCCAAAAATATGCACAGAAATGTTTAGTATATAAGGGGTGCAGAGCTCCCAACATTCCTCCAGACTCGTTTGTGTCGCCCATGTTACCTTCCCATAAACTTACACATAATTCTGTTCGAGGGAGGCAGAGCTCTGAGGATACACCAGTGCCTACACAAGCTGATCATCTGCAACACGGTGCCCTAATCCCGCACATTTACAAAACTATGTTTCAAACTTGCATATCAGCAACTCCAGGGCCAGAGAGACGGTACAGGGGGGGTCAGATGCTTTCCTAGCATGCAGTTGACCCCAGCTCCACCGAGGTACAGCACACGGTCCCCCAAAGCCACCAGAAGTCACTCCAGAGCACAGCACCAGGAACAGACCCTGAACATCACTGGGGGCAGCTCAAATGATCCCCAAATAATAATTGTATTAATAATTAAGTTAAAAATGATTAAACTCACAAATACCAAAGGTCCTGAGAGTCCAATGTGACATTTCCTAATACTGCAGACCAGAAGTCCGATCTTGCTTCAGGCTAGTCCACTCATTTAGCTGTATAGTGCAGAGAGGAAGAGGCAGCAGTGACCACAGCCTGAATTCTCTCCCCTTTCCCTGAGGTCTCTGTGAGGAGGATAGAGATGCTCCCTTCCTCATCCGGAGCAAGTCAGCAGGCTCACCCAGTGGGACTTATACAAAGAGCCACCCAAGTCACATCTGACTCATTCCACTGCTCTTTGTAATGAAGTATGACATGTATCTAAGCTCTTGTATATTTTCATATTTGCAGCCTACAATTAGGCATTTTTGAGGGATGTAGCTGACGAGTGGTTCTGTTCAGTGACCTATAATTACTCACACCGGTACTGTGGCTACTGCAGGCAACTCTCCTGGAGACTCTGAGCTCAGTTCTCTTCTGCAGGCGTCCACCTAGCTCTCAGGTGGTCTGAAGAACAGGCCTGGCAAGGGCTCTGGAGGACATCACGCTCCTCTGAGCTGCACGGACTCCCCACCCCCGCTCAACTCCTTTCACGCATTGCAATGCTCAGCACAGCTCACCCCCTACAGCCAACTGTTTCACGTTTGTGCCCAGTGTCCAAAAAAAGGAACTACTTTTCTGGAACTTAGCTGCTATTACACCAAAGCAATAGTACGTAAAGTAACTCTAAAACTCCCAATTTCTCACATTAGGAAAAACTCACTGGCCCACAGAACGTTGTGATTGTGCGGCTGAGCTCTGGGAGCTGACAGGAACCTCTCTCTGAACCAGTCTCTCTGCCACCAGCTGCTCCCAACAGAGAGTAATTCTCCCACACAAATGTCCATCTCTCTGACTCTGCCTCTCTGGCTAGGAAGGAAGGATGGTCATCTCAAAAGTTCTCACCCTACTGACATCTCACATGTATATTTGGGTCACTTGTCTTGTCACTTGTCTTCCCGTTCATCATCGATTTGCTCGAGCGGGCACAAGTAACATCTCCATATGTACTGTCACATACTAGTAGAGCCAAAGGGCATCTGCCTGCTCCAGGAACATAAAGAGCCTCAAACCATTCCATCAGGTCATGGGAATGAGGTCTATAATTGTTACTGGTATTTGGCATATCAAATACAACACGGGTAGCCTGCCAGGCTCTGCCATGCAGGTGGGATACTCTTGCAGTCACCTCTGATCTCCAGCATTTATTGATGAACCATGCTGCCGCACGAAGCCAGGCTGTGATCAGCTTTTCTGCTGATCTATATTCCACTTTCCTGAGTGGAAAGCCAGGAGTGATCCCTGAGCATCTTCAGGTGTGACCCAAAAAAGCAAACTAAATAATAAATATTATAAAAAATTATTCAGTTGAAAACCTATAACAAGGTAACCAGAGAAATGAGTAGCTCTACAATATCAAACTGTATATTTGGGTCAAAATAAAAATTGTTTTTTATTCTTTACTGAACATTTAAAGTCTGATTATAAGAAATATATAATATATAAGATATATACAGGGAACTTGCAGCTGGGACATACAATTTGGGGCCACATTCAGCAGCAAACACATTACGTACAAGCCCAATATCAAAACCACAACTATTCTGCAGGTTTCTCTTCAAAGTGGCTCCAAGTCATTTATTTTTCAAAAACATTTTTACATGCTATCTCATTTGATTCTACTACATAAAGTGGGCATTTAGTAGACTCATGAAAGTGGGCATTTAGTGGACTTCATGAAAGTCCTCTTGCCTATAGGTTACACAACTAGAAGTACAGAACAAAGCTAGAAGTACTTTGTAGCTGTATGATGTCTGCTTTCTCAGTGACAACAGCTTATAGTACCTATCTCACTGGGGTAACTGCAGATCAAAGAGCTCATATGCAAGAAAGTTCTTGGTACAGTATCTGGACCATAACAAAGAACATGCTGCTGTTTTGCTGCTATTGTTCAGAGTATTAGTACAGATCCTAGAATTCCCAATTTCAAGTCTTGAACTTTTCTCTCCACCCAGCTTCAGTTTGCAAAGGTAACTATAGAAATAATGGAAGGCAAGCTTGAGTTCGCCTAGTACCAACCTTTCCAATAGTGAAAAGCAACACGGAAAGTGACCAGGCTGTCTACCTTACCAATGGCAAACTTCTCTGCCTTTCATGAGTACTCATACACAGGCTTACCAAATTTTACTCACACCTGACACTTCAGCATCCTGGTCTCAGGTGTCATATATGCCGTGCAGGTCAGCATGCTGGTCTCAGATGTCATATATGCCGTGCAGGTCAGCATGCTGGTCTCAGATGTCATATATGCCATGCAGGTCCTACATGCTACGTGGCTTGTGTCTGCCTTCTGTTCCAACTTTCACTTCTACCCAACTCTTCATTCAATTCTTTTAATAACTGTTGAACCAGACCTACTCTGTACTAAGTAATATATGAGGTCCTCGAGTAAGAGTTTGTTCTTTACTATTTCAAAGCACCAAATGTGTAGGGCAAGAAGAGTGGTTGTGGAAGTGGCAGTGACTGCACAGAGGTCTCAAAATAGAACTGTCTCTGGGCAGCAACAAAGAATTCGAGAAGACAATGATGAAATGAGATTTAGAGAGAAGCTGGGGGTTTCCAGGCAAGCAAAAGGCAAGAAGGTCATTCCAAGATGAGAGAACAGGAATATAGCACAGAATCACACAGAGTGTCATAATCTCATGCTGGCAATATAAAGAAGTTGTGTGTGTGTGTGTCTGTGTGTGAGAGACAGAGACAGAGACAGACACACAAAGAAACAGAGACACAGAGATAGAGACAGAGATACACACAGACAGAGACAGAAAAGGGAGAGGGGGTTGTGGAAGGTTAGACCGCGCTGTCTGGGCAGCAGGCACCAGAGACAACAGAACCTTGCGTCTGCCTTTCTGCGGCTGATCAGCAGTGTGGACGCCATGCTATGCTTACAGTGTACCATTTTAAAATACAAAATCCTTTAACAATTGTTTTCTCTCTCCTTCTGTCTTCCCCTCCTCCTCCTAAAGAAAAGCTGTTTATCCCTATTCTCAATTCTGCCTGCTCTGCGTCCTGAGCTTTAGTGCCAATGCTTTTACACAAATCCAGTTTCACGTCCTGAGTAAAATATAATTTCATAGGAATGTAATTCTGGAATGATCTCATTGAAAAAGCACATCCAGCAAAGGCCATGAGCAAACTCTGGGCCAGCCCATTCACACCCAGAGCCAAGGAGATCACAGACCCCTTTCCCTTAAATGGAGGCGTGCCTGAGACCCAAAGCAAAGCACAGCAGCTACCCGGGCCACTATTCTGCCCGCAGCTTGTCTACAGGCCCAGGCCCAGGTATAGAGCCCCGGTGAACCACTCTGCACCGCACCAGGATTAACTCAAAGGCATCCAAGCAACCAGCTTCACTGCAGAGATGTTCTCCCTGTTCTGTAAGACTCCAGCTTCAGGTAGCAGAACACCCGTGGGACTATTACATTCTCCTGCCTGTCAGAAGAACATCCAGAAGACAAGCCAGTACATCCTCCCCACAGCTGCCTGCCTGCTCAAAGTCAGTGCAATCCAAATCTACTGAGTCAGAAAGTAGTAGGCGACCGGACTGAAGAAAGAACATAGCAAGTAGGACACTTAACCTTGCAAGCAGCCAACCTGGCTACTGCCCCAGGGCCACATATGGCCACACACACACACTCTGTCCCTGAGCACAGAGTTAGGAGTAAGCCTTGAGGGGAGGGAAGTCAATCTCAGAAGAGGATTTTATTGGATGTTAATGCCAGGACTAAGTCCAATCCAACAGAGCTGAGACAACAGCAGAGCTTGAGAAAAAAATGCATACTCCAGTATATTTTTTAAAAAATCCTACTGAGGGCCATAGAGATACAACAGCAGGAAAGACACTTGCCTTAAACACAGCTGACCAGGGTTCAAGCCCCTGGCATGTCATATGAGTGATCCCTAAGCACAAACCCAGGTGTGGCACTAAACAAAATAAATAAATAATCCTAGCTGGAAAATAATCACTACATTGAAATCTCTAATTTGTGAGGGGCCAGAGAGATAGTCTAGAAGGTAGGGCACTTTCCTTATACATGACAAACCCAAGTTCAATCCCCAGCCCCTTATAGTACCCTGATCACCATCACCAGACGTGGTACCTGAGCACAGAGCCAAGAATAAACCCTGAGCTCTGCCAATTGCGGCAAAAAAAAAAAATCAACCCCACAAAAAAAAGCTTAAGCTTGTGATGCGCGCATGCGTGTGTGTGTGTGTGTGTGTATGTGTATGTGTGTTTTGGGAGGTGCCAGAGATCAAACACACGTGAGACAGGCATCCTACAAGTAAGCCATAACCCAAATCTCCCAAGTTAAAATTTTTTAGCTCCTTCAAATTTGTGCCATGTTCCCAGTGAATCCCCATTAATTAATTCACCAAAAGGCAGGGGAAAACATTTAAGGGCTTGCCAGATCTGCACAAACTCTTAGTTTATCTTTGGAACTTCTTTGTATATCTAAAACTATTCTAAATAAGCATTTACTAAAAGTAATGACTTGTCATGGTTTCTTCTATAAGGAATAACAGGCATTTGTCTTGGATCTGAATGCCAACACGAAATAAATAAATAAATAAATAAATAAATAAATAATAAATTCCAACACTGTCTCTCTACAATTTAAGAAGTTGAGAACAAGTTACTAAACTGTCTAGGCTTTAGTTTTCTCACCTACAAAATGGAGACAATGGTTCCTCATGAAATGTCATGTGGGTTAGACAGCGCATGAAAGGCCTGATGAGTACCAGAGTGCTGTTCTTCAGAGCAGGGACGGTTTCTCGTTTCAGTCAGTTTCACCTTGGCTGTTGGCAGCTGTTGCTGGCAGTCCTCCTCCACCCACTGTGCTGCCTGTCTTTATGGCTCATAGCCTCCCCACAGGGGCATCACACTTTAAGCTCACAATAACAGCCCCAATGGGCTGAAGGTCTCCTGATATTAAATTCCAGCTGGCAAAAGCACACCTCTGTTCGCAGAAAGATGTTTATGTCCTTCCTCCAACAACATCCAAGGTCAGCCATATGCTGGTGATACATGATACATTCTGCAGGGGGTGACCAGAAGAAAAGCCAGAAATGCGCTGAACTGGACTTCCAGCATGGCCAGTAGTCCACTCCGTGTGTGCTGGGGCCCTAAGGTGCTGAGTTCAAGGGCGTGAGCTCTCAAAGCGGCCACTACAGGGGTCCCATCTCCAGGAGCACCACTACCACCCACCATCATCCACACCTCCCCCTGCACTCTCCTCCCTACATGAGAGTGATAAACTCTCATGCCAAGTTGATAAACTGCACATTGACTATGTGCGTGGGTGCAGTAAGTTCCCCAAAGTCAAGAGATAAGCCCAAGGCCGGGTATAAAGTCACCCCTAAGTGCTGTAGTCTTAACTCAAGGCCCAGCCTGCCTAGCTCATGGCCCTATGATTTATTATCCACTTCTCCTCTAAGACTGTGGTGAGGGGGCAGTTGAGGAGCCCCATCCTCGTCTTCTAAGTGCATGGGAAGGAGTCCAACAAAAAGAATCAAACGAAGAGGGCTGTGACTCTGAGGTCACTTTATTTCTTGGAAAGTCACTTACGAAGAGCTCAGATCCTTAAAATTTTTCTCCTAAACCAAAGGAGAAGGTCCAATCTCACCCTGAAAACTTAGTGTCCAAATAAGGGAGCAGTCAGTAATAGAACAGTTCGCTTGTTCCAACTTGAAAAGTCTTGTGAGAGCAGTTCCCAGGCTAGGGATTCCACTGACAGGTTGCAACCACTCAAAGCACAAATGGGCACATTTTAGTGGCTAATTTTTCTGAACTTCCAGATGGCTGGACTGGGGACACACCCAAGCTGAGACCCAAGGTCATTTGTTTCTGGCTGGGAGTATGCAAAAGTTTAGCAACCCCATCAAGCCAGATAACAGCACCAGCTCCAAGAGCCTCAAGGGCAGATTGGGGAGTCAGCATCCAGAAGGATGTCCTTGGAGCTATTTCTTATTTAACCAAATAAGAGCCAAATATAGCCAAAGAAGATACTCAATTTTTTCCCCAAATTATGAACTGTACTGAGTAACAGAATCGAGAAATTTGCTTCATTAGAAAGAAGCTGTATGACTATATGACTGAAGCCCAATCGTGAACATCTTTGTGTATCTCACAGTGGTATAATAAAAATAATTTTAAATAAAATTAAAAAAAAAAAAAAAATATTTTAAAGATGCTAAAAGACAAAAAAAGGAAGAAGCTGTGTCATCAGAGGTGCAGATTTTCTCCAACCCATCTTCTCAGACCAACTTTACAATGGTCTGCTTATATAAAGAGATTTTTTCTCAAGTGCTAGGCAGTGAGAAACATTAAATAAATGTTAAGCATCATTATTGCCTCTACCTATTTTATTTTTCTATCTCCAGCTCTCTGTTCTCAAAAGTAAGAGATTACACACCCTAGAACATGGCCAGTGTCATGAGATTTCTCTGGGATCCTTAACTGCCAATTGCATGCAATCCAGATTCTTTCTGTTCCTCCAAACATTACCAACATTACCAGTTGATTTTTCTTTCTCTCTTCTTTCTCGCTCCTCTTCAACCACCTTTCATCCCTCCTCCACACACCACACGCTATTCCCCTCCACACAAAGCCACATGCACTGCACAGAGATACACAAACACAACTATTCTTCTCCCCAGGCAGGACACCTGCTCCAAACAAATCCATTTCTGCCACCATGTTGTTTTTACTCAAACCATGACCAGCCTGCTGGACTCTCTCCTTACATCTTGATTATCTAAACCCCATCTGTGCTCTAAGCCCAGTCTATAGTCTTCCTTAAGCCAAAGTTGGGAAAACCATTGGCCAGGCTGAGGCATATTAAGGTAAATATGTTACTCCTTGAGTATCTCTACTCACCTGAACATGAAAGCAGGGGAGTCAACAATCAAACTTCACAGGCAGCTGTTGGTTATGGTATCTGTGGGGGATACCCTGGGAGCATGGAGTCTAGTTGGGCAAGGTCTACTACCTCTCTGAACTTTTCCAAAATCCCACCCAAACCTGATGGGTGTGGCCACATACCATTACAAAATCACCCATTCTCTCTGACCACCTTGAATATAGCAAAGTTTCCTTCCCTGATCTGGTGTTGTACCGCTTCAGATCTAGCTGGGTCCAACATCATCCCACAACACCTGCAATCAACTCCCCTAAGACAAGGCATAGTGTCTGGGGTTGCCAGACATTTTCTGTACTGCTATGATGGCAGAGATGATGGAGGTCACATGACTTCCTGAGGCCTCTTCAGTGTAATGTGCAACTCTGAACGCCATTCCTCTCTCTCCTGTTCAAGAAATGTTATCAAGGGCTGGAGTGATAGTACAGCAGGTAGGGTGTTTTCCTTGCAAGCTGTGGACCTACCTGGGTTCAATCCCTGTCATCCCATATGCTCCCTTCAGCATTTCCAGGAGTAATTCCTGGCTTCAGAGTCAAGAGTAATTCCTGAGCATCGCTGAGCATGGCCCAAAAATAAACAAAAAATAAATGTTATCAGAATCTGAGTCAGTTGACATTATTGCAGAGAAAAACTGCACAGATTCTAACATTATAAAAATAGGTAACCTGTACCCTTGTGTCTTGGTCCTTTAGTTCCTGCAAAACAAATGCAGTAACTCCATATGACATATCATGTGGCTATCAGTATAATCACTTGTCCCCCTTTGAAAGAGAAATGAAAAATGGTCTTCAGAGAAACCTTAAGTGACCTTTTAGACTCATGAAGAAGGAAGCAAGAACACCTCATCCATTCTTATTTGTAGTTCCAGCAAGGAAAATTCATGGCCTTCCTCATCTCCCACATTCAATTACTGCAAAATTACTTGAACCTCAAGTCTCTGAATTTCTCACGAGACACAATCATTATTTCCTGAGGTTCAGGAAGATGGTTCAGTCATTATTGAGCACCGCCAGTTCAGTCTCCTGCTAAGAGGAGAAGGCTACCCAGGGAGGTCAAATTGCTCGATTTAAATTTCCATGAGGAAGCTCACCCAAACACAAGCCATGTGTTAGGTGTGCAGACCTCATAGAGACTTTCCGTCAGATCCAAAGAAGTGACTATCTGGTATGAAGGACTGTCTCCCTGAGTCAAGCTTTACCTCTAACTGTAACAAGCACCTGTTGTTTGCCACCTATGGGATCCAGAAGGTACAACCTCTACTTAATTGTTTCTCAAAGGGGGAGGGATATGGTCCCCTGTGGGTTCCTAGAATACTCCAAGCAGGTCAGAGTTGTCAACCGGTTAAGTGGAGGACTGCAGCACAAAACTTGGGGGTCAACCAGTAGGACAGGAAGGACTGGTCAGGAAAAGGTTGAGAAACACTGCTCTACTCCATGCCCAGGCTACCCTGGCCAGTCTCGGCTAACAGCAACCCGACCAGGAGGACCCCAGGGCCCACCAACTCTCTTTTGAAACTCTGCAAGGCATTTTTTAGTCCCCTTCCACCTCTTCCCTTCCTCCACAACTCAAATTTTCAACCTCTTCACATGTATCTATGAGCCTGTGTGTCTGTGTTTTATTTACACTACCCATGTCTGTTGTTAGCAACAGAAACAAAAGTACTTAAAGGCAGAAAAAACAAGTCTGCCAGATGGCTTGCGGTGCCTCGTGCTGCTTCCAGCTCAGGGAAGGGCCTGATCAAGGATTCATGAAGCTCTAATCAATCATGTGTGCCTCGAGCTCCCGCGTACAAGGAGACAGATATGGTGCCGACTCACTCTAACTCAGCTACTGCTGTGTGGCAGCCTCAGCCACAAGCTCCCCCCTTCTCCTTCCTGGAGGCTGAATCCTAAATACCTCTTTTCCTCACTGCCTGGATGCTGGATGCCTACCCCTAGAAAACAGCTCCGAATGCTGGAACTCAGGAAACCCACCATGTTCTTCCAGTCCTCCTCTCCACAAGGAAGTGTCAGAGATGAACAGGCGGCTTTGCGCCTCTGACCCAGGCCCGAGAACCTGCTTGAGGTTACATTTTACTTTCATGTCCTTTTAGTTTTTCAGCTACTGATAATCTTCCAAATCTCTCAAGAGGATGGAGCCTCAATAATAAAATCTGTAACTGCTTTGTTTTCAATGGTGAGGTAGGGGAGGCTCAAGGGTCAGGGTGATTGGTGAGTGAGAAGGAAAAGCATGATGTGTGATTCTTGACTGACTTTAAGGAGCACAGAGACTGACAAGGGAACAAGACCCGTCACTGAAAGTACTCTGAAGGGCAGAGAGCAGAGGCAGAGGGCGAGAGGCCATCAGGGTTCCTGTGGAAAAGAAAATGTGATCTAGACCTGAGAGGACAAGCAGGAACTAGACAGAAGGAGACAGGAATGTTTGACATGAAGAATGAGACATGGCTAAAGGTCCCCAAGCTGGAAGAATGGAATACCAGGCCCACTGTTTTCCCCTGGTCACTGAGGCTAGGAGCTGGGAACACCAGGTCCACTGTTTTCCCCTGGCCCACTGAGGCTAGGTGCCGAGAGGTAGGTAGGAAGGAGACTAAGCT
Organism: Cryptotis parvus; assembly: GCA_021461705.1. Lineage (NCBI taxonomy): Eukaryota > Metazoa > Chordata > Mammalia > Eulipotyphla > Soricidae > Cryptotis > Cryptotis parvus. The sequence continues at coordinate 12,085 of JAJIBD010010211.1, read as the reverse complement.
GATGAAAGTAATTAAAATCTTATCTGGGGGGTCACCTAGTCCCCAGTTCCCTGTTCTTACCCCCATCAGGAACATGCTCAACGTTTTCTATTATTTCTGTGCTACTCTCTCCCTGTCTAGCTCCCTTCCCATGAAAGCAACCCAATGGAACTTGTGGTACTCACAGTCCCTGACCCCACAAACGACAAGCTTTATGCTCCCCTGTTACAATGTGGGTCAGGAATCTGGTCTATTCTTCTGGTGAAATGCTTCAATCTTAACCTAGTTCTTTAATATGTACTGAATCAGGAGGAAGGGGTACAAAATTTAAAGCAACATCTCTGGTAGACCACTGCAATAATATTCTCTTGTTCCATTCACACAGAAAGGTGAAGCATAATGATCAGTGAGTAATGATCTGGGTAACACATACTGAGCACCATGTGCAAGCTTGTGTATGTGCAAACATCACATGCAAACTACCGTATTCAATAGTGGTTAGGACACAAAAGTGCATCAGGCATCCCTGCCCCAAGAGCTTTCACTCTAGTATGGTGGATCTGACACATAAATATTAAAAACTAAACAGAAAGACATTCTGAATGTCATTAGGGATAAGAAGGTAAGGAACAGAGGAGCACAGGAGAGATGAAATACTGTGGCTTTTCTTGGGATGAAGGGATCCTTCCTACTTAAGATGCAAGACAAAATCCTAAAGAAGGGCACCCTTGCCCTGGGCTGAAGATGAAAAGGACAAAGAACAATGATGCGATCCTGGGCAGATGAACTACATGAGCAAAGTTCTAGGCAGGACAGTGACACACACACACACACACACACACACACACACACCCACACAAAATGGTAGAATGCGAAATCTGATGGGAATGTAACTGGAAGTAAACCAGGAAGAATAAGAAATGGAAATTCAAGAAATGTCAGATCTTAGAAGTCTTTGTCAGACAAACAGGATCTTTTTTTTTATTTATTCTGAGAAATCACAAAAATTTTCCTGAGAAAGGAATGATGGGTCAGGACTAAGCTCTTATAAAAGGAAGCAGTACACAGAAGTCTAAGACTATAGCAGAAAATTTGATAATGTAGTCCACCAGGACTAAAGATCATAGGAAAGATAAAATAATCAAGGTCATAATTTGTAATTGAGAACTGGAATTCTTGTCTTGGAAACTCAGGCAGAACTGGAAAATAACTGGGCAGTGCCAGGGCAGCTACGCGACTGGTACAGAGGGGAAGGCTGAGAACGGCTGTGGAGAGAGTGCTAGTGACTGTTCAGAAGACCTGGGAGGCAAGGGAATTTCAGAGTTCAGAATCCTGCCAGAGGAACAGCTCCAAGTGATGAGGTCAACTATGGCTACACTCAGAAGGCTTTAAAAGGAATAAGGATGGAGTCTTTACAGTTAAAAAGAGTCAGAGGAGAGACTGTGAGGCAGAGTTTAAGTGATTCCCAGTGCTAAATATGCCAGACGGTCTTATGAAAAAGTTCCCTTTGTAAGCATTTAACACTGAAGTCAAGGGGAGGTAACAGCAGAGGAAATATGTGTGAAGGGAGGGACTGGCTTCAGCTGGGAAAGGTTGCCAGGCAGGGCTGGATACAAGGTCAGGAATCCAGAGTGAATGTCAGAAGATGAAGATGGTTCACTTCAGAAGGTCATAAATGAGGAGATCTATGACGGAAGCCAAGTTTTTGCTCTAAGAGGGGAAAGTGCGAAATAAGGGCAATAGCACTTTCTCTAACAGAATGGGGAAGATAATAAAATGGTTCCCAGTCAGACAGTGTGGGGAGATGATGAGAAATTGCAAGCCAGAACAATTTTCCCTGAGGATAATCTAGAATTACCTATCTGCAATACTCTAAAAGACACTGTCTCCATGATATCCCACCAGAGTTAAGGAGAAGACAAGCTACAGAGGGCGTGGAAACAACTCCAAAGCACATAGTTGCTTACAGAGGCTAGAAACTATTAAGATTAAAATTTTTAATTACGTTAAAATTATTAAGACTTTAAAAAATCAATTGGAAAACAAATCCAACTAAAACTACAGTTTTATTTGTTCGTTCGTTCATTCATTCATTCATTCATTCATTCATTCATTTATTGCTTTTTGGGTCACACCTGGCGATGCTCAGGGGTTACTCCTGGCTCTGTACTCAGGAATTACTCCTGGCGGTGCTCGGGGGACCATATGGGGATCAAACCCAGGCTGGCACAGGCCGGCCCGTGCAAGGCAAGCGCCCTACTGCTGGGCTATCGCTCCAGCCCCACAGTTTTAAAAAAATATATGAACTTTGGGGCTGGAGCAATAGCACAGCTGGTAGGACGTTTGCCTTGCATGCAGCTGACCCGAGTTCATCCCCAGCATCTCATATGGTCCCTGAGCACCGCTAGGAGTAATTTCTGAGTGCAGAGCCAAGAGTAACCCCTAAGCACGCCAGGTGTGACCCAAAAAAAAAAAAAAAAAAAGTATGAAAAAAATTCAAAGGAAATCCAAGAAATGACCAACATGAAATAATGCTCAATCTCTCTGGTAAATCAATGTAATACATGTAAAGTGAAGTTATGAGACATTATATCTTATTGTTATTTCTTATTGTTCAGAGATTGGAAAATACAGAGGAGCATGGAATGTCCAAGTCAAAATATTGGCAGAACTAGGGCCAGAGAGATAGTACAGTGGGTAAGGTGCTTGCCTTGCATGAGGCCAACAAGAGTTTGATCCCTAGCACCACATATTGTCCTCTGAGCACTGCCAGAAATAATCCCTGAGTGCATGCAGTAGTAAGCCCTCAGCAGATAGCACAGTGGGTAGGGCCTTTGCCTTACGCAGATGACCTGGGTTCGATCCCCAGCATCCTATATGGTCCCAGTACCGGAGAGTTTCTGAGTGCAGAGCCAGGAGTAACTCCTGAGCATTACCAGTGTGACCCAAAAGCAAAAAAATTAAAAGAAAATAAGTCCGTGCCACGCCAAGTATGCTCCAAAAACAAAAAAAAAAATGAACAAAAAAAAGGGAAATAAGAAGTTTATGAATTACTAGTAAATACATACAACCACTCTATATCGGATTCTAGTATCACCTAGTAAATCTAAAGAATCATAGATTTCACTACTGAATTCGATTTCTGGGTGCCTATTCCTGAACATTCCCCAAACATCACACAACGTACTACTTATAATATACAAAGTGTAGGAAGATTTTAACCTTGAAATTTTAATTTTAAGATTATTAATTTCAGGAAGAAAAGACAAAGAAAAATTGTAGTCAAATATGCAATATTAACATTTTTTCTTTAATACAAGGTGTAAAGCAAACATTCACTGTATCACTGTCTTCCCGTTCATCATCAATTTGCTCAAGCAGGCACCAGTAACATCTCCATATGTCCTGTCTCATGCTAGTAGAGCCCAAGGGCACCTGCTTGCTCCATGAACATAAAGAGCCTCAAACCATTCCATCAGGTCATGGGAATGCTAATACTTATTAAATTTGGGTAATAGAAACAAAAAGCTTTTTAGTACACTGATGTTTTCTTTTCCATTTACTGAAATTTAAGTAATCTTTGATAAAGCATTTCATTTTTCTAGAACTACATTCTGAAGTTATACAAGGAGAGTCAGCTATATATAGTCTATAGATATTCACTACCACAACAACAAAGCAAAAAAATAACCCCAAATTCCATTGTCAAGATATCAACTAAGGCGGCGGCCCAGCACCGGCTGCCGAAATAAGAATCAACTAATAGTAATATATCCAAAAACACCAAAAAACAAACAAAAAAGATATTAACTAATGATTCATCAACACTATGCAATTCAATATAAATTAAGCCTTTATTAAACAGCTCTATATGTGATATCTGTGGAAGATATATAATATCAATAGTGAAAGAAAATTACAGGAACCATAGGCGTAGTTCAATGGCAGAGGCCCTAGGTTCAACCTCCAATACACACTCACCTCCTGTCATATGTAACAACACAATGTTGGGTTCAACCTCCAATGCCCACTGACCTCCCACCTCATGTAAGTAACAACACAATGTTCATTTGCATTTTTAAAGGATATCTTGTCACTTGCTAGGCGGTTCGGTGATAATAGGCCATATATAAAAACAAGGTTCAGGGTCACGGAGACAGTTCAAGAGGGTAGAGCACATGCCTGGCATGTATGAGGTTCTGAGTTTGATTGCTGGCAAGATATAGCTCTCCACCAAGACACGGTTCTCTACCACTCCTCCCTGCCTTTGACCCCTGTCAGGACGCAGCTCTCTTCCATTCCTCCCTGCCCAGGCACTGGCAAGAGTAGTCCTTTTGGGGTGGTCCTATTGGCTCCAACGCAATACCTGACTTAAGCCCCCTAATCATCAGGCCAGAATTGTCCCCGGCGCCAAAGCACAGTTGAGGACTTTCCCCTCACCAAAGATGCAGAGGGATAGATACCAACGCTCAACAGTGATTCTGCTGTCTGTGGTTATATGGCTTCCTAACTTTCTCTGTGATGTATCTGAAACGCCAGGAGTGAGCCTGACTATAGTCCTCCCCACCAAAAAATAAATATTCTGCAACAAACATGTTTTCTTTCAATGATTAAAAAAAATTAGTAGTTGGACATGGAGAGTCATGCTGAGTGAAATTAGCCAGAGGGAAAAATGACAGATTCAGAATAACTGCATTTATTTGCGGGATATAAAACAAATAGTATGATACCAATATCCAAGGCCAGGCAAAACATGGATCAGGAAGTTTTGTCAGTGGGTGGAATCTTCTGCAAGTATGTGGGAGTCAGAGGTTAGGTAAGACAGAGAAGGGAACAAGGTGCTAACAATTATTGGAAATGATAATACCAACATAGAACTGAGCATTGAATGCAGGCAAAGGGATATACATGATAACCTCTATATGTATGTATTGTAAGCCACAATATGCAAGAGAAGGGAGAAACAGAGAGAGAGAGAGAGAGAGAGAGAAGAGAGAGAAGAAATAAGCCTGTCACAGAGGCAGGGGGCCAGGGGAGGGGAGGGTATCAGGGGACATTAGTGGTGGGAAATGGGCACTGGTGAAGGGATAGTTGCTGGAACACTGTATGACTGAAACCAAACATGAACATCTTTATAATTATATATCGCATGGTGGTATAATAAAAAAATTTCAAATTAAAAAATAAAAAATAAATAAAAATGAATAGTTGGCTTAGTACACAGTAAAAATAAAGACAATCATAATTTGCTAATTGCAAGGTTTTTACTTGTAAAACTGCAAGACGTTAGCGTACAAAAGGAGAGATGTTGGCCTAAGTGTAACAAAGGCTTCACGAAAGTGCAAGTTGGGACAGCAAGGCTTAGAGGCTTAACCAAACCACGGTGTGAGTCCTCGGGAACAAGACTCCAACTGCACACAGAAGGGCAGAGATTACGGATCAGAGAGAACTGTACACTTTGGATTTCGTAAGTTTTTATTTTGATGAAATTTCTTATACAGATACCTTTGTACAAGATGTTAGACTATATAGATAGACAACACTTTATTTTTGGAACTTTTATTTTGTAAATTTGGAGTATTTATGGCACTCTGGTTGTTTCCAAATTCTGGCTATTGTGAATAGTGCTGCTATGAAAATAAAAATGCAGATGGTGTTTCTGCTGAGTGTTTTTGGCTTCCCAGGAGTAGTATGGCTGGGTTGAACCGGAGCTCAATGTCTAGTCTTTGGAGGAATGCCCATATTGTTTTCCAAAAAGGTTGTACCAGTTGACATTCCCACCAACAATGAATGAGAGTCCCCTTTTCCTGCATCCACGCCAGCATTTGTTGTCCTTGCTCTTTTGGATATGTACCAGTCTCTGTGGTATGAACGATACCTCATTGTTGTTTTGGTTTGCATATTTCTGATGATTAGTGATTATGAACATTTTTTCATATGCCTTTTGTCCAATCAATTTCTTCCTTGTCAAAGTTTCTGTTCATTTCTTCTCCCTATTTTTATGGGGGTTATATGCCCATACTCTTATCTTTCTCCCCATAACCCCTTCTGCTCAGTAAATAAGCTGTACAATCAGTATCCACTGGTTTGTCTTTCTATTTCTTTTCCCCCGTTAGTCTGTTTGTATCATTAGATTGCACACATAGGTGAAATAATTCAGTACTTTTTCTCTCCCTTCTATTTTGCTTTATGCATCTATTTTGAGCACCTTCTATTTGGCTGCAAATGACAAATTTTGTCTTTTAAAATAGAATATTGTTGAATAGTATTTTATAAATGTACTACCTCTTCTTTAGTCAGGTATTGTTGGTGCTTCCATATTTTAGCTGTTGTATAGAATACTATAACAGACATTGGAGTAGATTTGTGTTAATATTTCTATATTCTCTGGATAGCTACACAGAAGTGGGATTGCTGGATCATATGGTAGCTGTTTTTGACATTTTATTTTATATTTATTCACTTTATTTATTTATTTATTTATTTATTTTTTGCTTTTTTGGGTCACACCCGGCAATGCTCAGGGGTTTCTCCTGGCTCTGCACTCAGGAATTACTCCTGGCGGTGCTCGGGGACCATATGGGATGCCGGGGATCGAACCCTGGCGGCATAGGCGGCCGCGTGCAAGGCAAATGCCCTACCCGCTGGGCTATCGCTCCGGCCCCTATTCACTTTATTTTATACTTATTCACAGCACAGCCTGGCAAGCTACCCGTGTTGTATCTGATATGCCAAAAACCAGTAACAATTATAAACCTCATTCCCATGACCTGAAGGAATGGTTTGAGGCTCTTCATGCTCCTGGAGCAAGCAGTTGCCCTTGAGTTACACTAGCATGCGACAGGAAGTATGGAGATGTTACTGGTGCCTGCTCGAGCAAATCCATGAACAAGGGGAAGATAAGTGATACAAGTGATACAAGTGATACAAGTGATGGTTCCTGTATGGAATCATAAATTCTACACAAAATATTGAAAGTAATTCATTTTGGGGGCGGAGAGACAACACAGTGGGGAGGGCATTTGCATTGCACACGGCCAACCTGGGTTCGATCCCTGGCATCCCATTTGATCCCCGAGCACCACCAGGAGCGAAGAGCTCCTGAGTGAAGAGCCAGGAGTAACCCCCTGAGCGTCGCCAGTGTGACCCAAAACGTTTAAAAAAAAAGTAATTCATTTTCTATTCTACTGATTTGTAATCTGCTATGAAGACCAGTTTCTCTGGTTGAACTTGAGAGATGGAAAGAAGCAGCTTGGTTAAAGTATGAAGTCATAAGAACAGCCTCAAAGGATTGGTCTCTTCAGTCCAAACTATCTTTCCTCTGTTCAACTCTTCCCTCAGCCCCATCCCTCGTGCACATTCAGAATCTCTGAGGAAATCGGGCATGACTGATCATACAGGATAAGAAAGGGTGTCCCAGCAGCAGCCTCAAGCAGTCTTGGTCTCATCTGCACAGTCAACGATTATGTTTCTCTAGAAAGAACAGAACAAAAAGCTAGGGAAGCAACAGAATACGAAAAGGAGCTGCTGCCAAGTAAGGTGGTAATCACAAGCTAGTTTCACACTTATGCAAATGTAAAACATAGAAAATCAGCCCAGAAAGTATGGGTTCCATGGCATCTAGAGGCCAGCACACGCCTTCCTTGGCATGTAGATCTTCTTATACACGTCTTGTTATTCTTGACCTAAACAATGACCCAACTCTCATTTCGAATTCTTTCTGGTCAGTATAATGTCATGATTTGTTTGTGATGCCAACTTCAATCACCCATTGCCAGGGTTGGTGTTATCTAGAAGTGATGGCAGTTTCCACATCAGAAGCAGTCACAGATAAAGCCAACAGCCAGCCCTGTCAGGTACCTATGACCCAAGAGACAGAAGCAATTGCCTTGCTCATTTGGTCTTCCCACAGAAAGCTTCTATTAACACCTGCAACTTAAAGAGGAAATTAAATGTTTAGTCAGTCCCTCCCTCCCAGATTGAAGTTAAACAAAATAATGTTCAATTCTGGCCAAAGAACAAGTTATGTAGCTCGAGCTTTATACCAAGAGATCAACCTTTCTATCTTTTCCAAAATCTATAGATTTTCTTTGGATTACAAATTCAGAAAACAGAGGAAAGAACATATAACTCAAGTCCTTGGAGTTGTTACCGCCAACTTTATAAAATCCAAAGTAAGTTATATTTTTAAAATGCTATCTAGTTTTCTCAGTTCAGCTTTACAAGTCTATGATTAAAGACTTGGAAAAGATCATCTACTGCAAAAATTCACCGATACACCTGGCTGAAAACTTTGGGCGCCCTTGGATACATCAGTCTCTGGCTAAAAACTCTGAGCACTCTCGGATACATCAATCTCCTGGCTGAAACTCTGGATGTCCTTGGATACATCAGCCTCTGGCTGAAACTCTGGGTGTCCTCAGATACATCAGCCTCTGGCTGAAAACTCTGGGCGCTCTTGGATACATCAGTCTCCTGGCTGAAACTCTGGGTGTCCTCTGGAGAAATGCAAGACAAGTCTCTGTCCTGCCAAAGCTCTGGTAGCCACACTCACACCCCAACATTTGTGCTATGGCAATGGCCAGACTCCTCTGCCTCACAAGTGAGCTCTGCAAAGATGCCAAACTGCTGAGAATTTCAGGTACACCAGTTTTTCAGCTGAGAACTCTGGGGCCTTCTGAGAGTGGGGTTAGGCAGCCTCTCCCCACTCCTCCCATAAGCCTTGGCAGCCAAGTCCACATCCACAAGCACCACCGTGAAAGCCACTGCCCAGTCAAATATTCTCGAGTCTCTGAAGTGTGCAAACCACATCTGAGTCCTTGCGACCTCTCCGGACTCCACAACACTGACATCGGCAGGAGCACACCAGGTCAGATAGGAAAATAATACAGATGCCAACTAAACTCAACGAACTAAAGCATTAGCACAGAAGATTCAACAAGCAACAACCGCTTAGTAAACCCTCAAATAAGGACTTAATGTCCCTAAGGTAAGATACAGCAATTTTCACAAATTTTCTTTTACTGAAGTGTTTTTTTTTTATAACTCCATTTGCCATTTAGTTGCAACAAGTCATATAAAATAATTATCTGGGGCCTGCTGATGGGGCAGGCTTGAGGGGTGGTTAGGAAAATAGGGACAATGACGGAGGGAAGGTCACTGGTGCAGAATATTGATGCCTATAGCAAATGCATCATGAATAACTTTATAAACCACAGTGCTTAACTTAAGTAGAATTATTTTAAATAAAAAGGATAAATGAAAAATAAAGGCCATATATTGGATGTGAACATGTCCCTCCAAGTATATTTGAAGCTGCATTTTTCTCTCAGTTATAGCATTAGAAAACCTCATAGAAGTATCATTAACTTGACTCCTCAGGGTGCTTTTTCGCTGAACTGAAAGTTCATGTATACATTTTTGTTTCAGCATCAGTCACTGTGAGAGAGCCATATAAAGTCAAAACAGCAGACACAGTTATAAAAGTGGTAAAGAAATGTCCTTGTGGTTGTAAAAAAGACCAAAATGAAATATACTCCCTATTTCCAAAATGATAAGAATTGTCTATCATCTCCTACAAAAATAAGAGATACATTAAAAAATTCATCAAAATATAAAACTAGGGCCAGGAACATAGTTCAGTGGTATAAACGCATGCCTTGACATAGTGCACATATATGTACAATGTAAAACTAAAAAAAAAAATTGCCGGTAAAATGGGTGTGTTTCTTCTGAAAACACAGAAGAAACATGTCTTCTAGTAGTAAGACATGAAAATACTGCTGAGGTAATCAGATTTGCCAAGGAGTTCAGAGCTGAAGAACACTAAGAGAAAGCCACCTTGATTAACAATATTGTGACTTTGCATGCTCCTCTTTCCTTTGGTGCTGATGATCCATTTCTAGATTGTCAACATGACTGACTGACCAGTCTGGTACTGCGTGTCAAGCTTTACTCCCATGCATCAAATATGATCATTGATTTAATACTCTAGTCTAAAAACAATCCCATGTTACCGATTTTGTTTCACTAAGAAACTAAAGCCCAAGGTCATGAAGGTGTCAGAACTCAAACTAGATCTGACTTTCAAATTCCTTCCAGGGTGCCACAGAAAGTAAAATGAAGTACTACTTTTATTATGTCTTCTGTATGTAGACACTTCAGTTGTTTTTCTGGAAAGATGGAGTATAAGACCAATAAACTAGTGTATATAAAATGTCATATATGCTGTAAGATATTAGTCATGTAAATGACTCCATTATCCTCCAGGAAATGATGCATAAAACAGAGACTACAGTTCAGCTCACGCGCAAACATGCATATACACCAACAGTCTCAGCAGAAAAATGAACCCCAAATCCAGCCTAACAGGAAAACTGTCCTCTCAACATTTTACGCCTAAAACCAGGTAGGTAACAGGTCAGATACGCTGTTAAACATAGGCTTTTGACAACAAACTTATTCAGAAAGATGGCACAAAATTCCATGACAATCATCTCTCTCAATTTTAATGGCCTAAATGCACCAATTAAAGAGACACGAAGTGAAAAATGGAATAAAAAACTGAATCCAATATTCTGCTGCCTACAAGAATCACATCCAAATAATCAAAGCAAACACAGACTCAAAGTTAAAGGCTGGAAGACAATTCTCCATGCAAACAACTCTTCCAAAAAGGCTGATGTGTCCATACTAGTATCTGACAATACAGACTTCAGGCTGAAAAAGGTTAGAAGGGACAGTGAAGGCCATTTCTTAATAATTAAGGGATATGTATATCCCTGGAAGATTAAGATCACACTCCTAAACATTTATGCACCCAATGAGGGGCCAGCAAAATACTAAAAACAACTGCTAATAAACTTCAAGGGAGAAATTGACAGTAGCAAAATATTCCTGAAGTCCTCTAGCCTCCCATGGCTGAAACAAGAAGACCTCCAATACCTGAATAAGACTATCACCATTGAGGAAATTGGAACACTAATTAAAGTCTGCCCCAGCACAAAAGCCGGGTCCAGATGGATTCACTAGGAATTCTTCAAAACCTTTAAGGAGGGACCTACTGCTAGTCCTTTTCAAGCTCTTCCAGGAAATAGAAGAAACAGAAACACTCCCAAATAGCTTCCATGAGGCACATATCCTGATATATGTGATACCCAAAGCAGGCAGAGACAACACAAAAAAAAGAAAAGTACAGACAAATCTCCCTGATGAGCACATATGCTAAGACCTTCAATAAAAGACTAGCAAACAGAATCCAAAGACTCATCAAAAGGATTATACATCATGACCAAGTAGGATTCATCCTGGGAATACAAGGATGGTTCAACATTCACAAGCCAATCAACATAATACATCATATAAATAAGAGGAAAAATAAAAACTTTGGTCATATCAATATGCTGTGATCATATCAATAGATGCAGAGAAAGCATATGATAAGATCCACCACCTGTTCATGATTAAAAAAAACCCCTCCCTAAAATGAGAATTGAAGGAACTTTCCTCAATATGGTCAAAGCCATCTACCAAAAGCCCACAGCAAGTATCATTCTCAATGGGGGAAAAACTGAAAGTCTTCGCCCTAAGATAGGAACAAGACAGGTTGCTCACTCTCACCACTTCTATTCAATATAGTACTGGAAGTCCTTGCCATAGCAATCAGAGAAGAAAAGGGCATTAAGGGAATCCAGATAGACAAGGAAGAAGTCAAGCTATCACTACTTCCAGATGACAGTGATATTATACCTAGAGAACCCTAAACTCTCTACCAAAAGGCTCCCTAGAAACAATAGATACCTAAAGTAGAGTGGCAGGGTACAAAATCAATACCCCAAAGTCAGTGGTTTTCCTATATGCAAATAACAAAAGAGAAGAAAGGTATATTAAGAAAACAATTCCATTTACAATTGTGCCACAGAAAATCAAATACCTAGGAAACAGCTTAACTACGCGTGTAAAGGACCTGTACAAAGAAAACTAAAAAAAAAAAAAAAAAGAAATAAACACTGCTTCAAGAAATAAAAGAGGAAAAAAGAAATGAAAGAGGACACGAGGAAATGGAAACATTCCCTGCTCATGGACTGGATGAATTAACATTGTCAAA
>JAJIBD010010210.1:0-45739 GCA_021461705.1 Cryptotis parvus | reverse complement strand
CTCTTTTGTATGGTCTAAGTTCAGACCAGGCTAAGGATTTGTTCATTATATTGGAGTGCTGTGGAAGAGCTTTACTACTAAATAATAAAGCCGTTTTGGAACTGCACTGGACTCGTGAGTTTTCATCTGTTCTCCAGCATCCTCGGAGGTAGTAGAGAACTTCAGCCCTGACACTGAATCGGGGGACCCGAGGCGTCGTTCCCGACACTTAGATTCATTGGGAGACTGAATAATGGAAAATGTCTAAGACAAATGGATAGACAAGAGCTATTAGATCCCTTGATCCTCTACCATTTGCCAAGAGCCCAATTTCCATTTAAAAGGGGCTGGGAAAAACCTTTATCTGTTAACTTCCCTGCATACCCTGTTAACACAAAGACCAAGGTTTTCATGTAAAAGCCCCTACAAAGAGACACAGTTAACTTATTCCTTTATTAAGTTTCTCACCCACTTGAAGAGCTTCTTTTCTTTCTCTTCAACTTTCAATAAACTTTTCTACTTTCCAATTCTGAATCTAAGCATCTTTATTATTGACTATTTTCATTCTTGAAAATATTGAAGAAACTGGGGATTGCCAACAAATACAGAGACCTGCTGCCACTGCTTCTGCCTCACCTGCACCACTGTGCCTGACTGTGACAAGGGAGCCATTGCTTGAGAAACTGCATCTACAAGACACTGGAGCCAACAGAAGTGCTGAGAGGTGCGTCTGAGCAGGGCAGAGATGGAGCCACAGCAGTTGTGAGGGCTGCAACAACCTGACATTCTGGTATTTTTAGTTTCACCTTCAGAAACTTCAGGTCATAACAGGATGTGCATTAGAAGTGATGTAGTTGGGACCCATGGGTGGCTTATATATGAGGCGGGAAGGGGAGAGAGATGGTCGCTTTCTCTGCTGCCTCTGCCGCCCAGGACCCACTGGGCAGGCTACGGACTGATACAGTCTGCGATGAGCCCCTCCATGGAGTGGACCTGAGCCCCACCAGCCCACGAGGTAGCCTTCAAGCCACACCTGATGTCCGCTTGATCTCTAGGCACGGGAGTTGATCCCCCCCACCCGAGATCTCTTGGGGAGCAGACTCAGGCTGGAGCAAGGAATTGCTCTTTGCAGGAAAGGAAAGTCAGTCCTAGGTCTCACCCAGGGTTTCCTCAGGGGTTCTTGTCTTCCTCACAAAAAAAAAAAAAAAAAAGAATTTTCAGGAGTCAACAAGCAGTTAAGTAAAACAGATTTTTATTAAGGAGGTTTTAGGACAGGGAAGGAGGAGGAAAGAGAGAGAGAGAGAGAGAGAGAGCAATGCACTCAAGGGCAGAATGTGGGCTACTCCAGAGGCAGAGAGTGAGCCCCAACTGATTCCCAAAGGGGGATTTTATCCCTTTGGGTTGGAATGTTCGGAATCTTCTACTGGGACATCAAAGGTTGGGGGAGGGGGTAAGGAGGCTTTGCAGAAGAAAGTGGACCCAGCTTCCTCAGGGTCTATTGTCGGTTAATGGGTCTTATCGAGTCTTCATTCCTGGTTCCAAAAGGTGACATCCTACAGTCAACAGCCTAATGGCAACAGTTCACTGCCATGCAGGGCCCCCTCCTGCCTGCCTACATCAGAAGGTTTTCATAAGGATTACATGAACTAAAAGCCATAAGATGCTTAAGATAATACTTGGTACATACATATTGGATATTACTGGAATTACCACATGAGCTACTACAAAAATGTATTCTGCCTATTTCCTGGATGTAGCGAAGCCTGAAGAAAATGAGATTTATTTTTATTCCAAGTCCCAGTACAGAATGTAAGGCACTTGTGTTGCAAGTGGCAGCCTGTGATTCAAACCACTGGCACCACACATGGTCTCCAAACACTGCCCAAAGTGATTCCTGAGCACTTCTGGGGATGCCCACACTACCTTCCTTCAAAAATTTCTAAGTTGTTGGGAGTAGAGGTGAAGGTCAGCAAGAGATAATTGCCTGTCATGTGCAAAATCCTGGATTTGATTCCTCAGCGTGACAAAATAAATATAAGATAAAAATTCAAATGTCAAACTATATGTTTACCTTAAGCAAAAATTAAGCAATAAGGATTTTCAAGGCAATAATGATAGAGCTTTGGAGTCAGAGTGATAGTCCAGCTGGGAGGGCATTTGACTTGTATGAGGCCAACCTGGATACCATCTCCAGAATCCTATATGGTCCCCCTGAGCACCACCAGGAGTAATTCCTAAATGCAGAGCCAGGCATTACCTCTGAACAGTGCTGCATATGACCAAAAATAAAAATAAACAATAATAATAATCACTTGTATCACTTGTCTTCACATTGTTCATCGATTTGCTTGAGCAGCAGTAACATCTCCATGTCCTGTCACATGCTAGTGTAGCCCAAGGGCATCTGCTTGCTCCAGGAACATGTAGAGCCTCAAACCAATCCTTCAGGTCATGGGAATGAGGTCTATAACTGTTACTGGTTTTTGGCATATTAAATACAACACAAGTAGCTTGCCAGGCTCTGCTATGTGGGAGAATGATCATTACAGTGTATAAATGTGAAAGATCCTGGGAAGGACCTGGTCCTAACTTCCATTATTGTCAAAGAATGTCGCTCCTCGGCCACGTGCCAACTCAGCTGTGGGTCTGGGTGTCTCTCTTCCAGTTGCTTGGTGTGGTAGCTGGGAGCTCACAGCTACACCCTCCAACATGGAGGTGGAGGAATGGGAGGAGGAGCCCAAATCCCTGCTCCAAGTCCAGCCAGCATGGAACCCTGCAGTGTGAGCAAACCCTAGGAGCTACGTTGGACTCAGCCAGGGGCTGGCTGAGCCATTTACCACCCTCCGAACTCCACGGTCTGCTCCACGTGAGACCGAGCAGCACAGCTGTGGGTTGGGAGTGCTTGGGTCTGTAGTGTCTCTCTTCTGGTGTTACCAGTGCAGCTGTGGGTCTGAAGTCACAATAATAATGATGATGATGATGATGATGATGATAATAATAATAATAATAATAATAATAATTAATAAATAATTAATAATAATAGAGCTTTAAAGGAAAAGCTGGCTCAGCATCATTTCACAGGGCTAGTGCAATTAACTAGATCCTAATAAATTATGTCACCATATTTTCATACAAAAGAATGAAAAATATATACCAAAGCAAACAGTGCTAACAGTGCTTATTGATAAGCAGCAAGCATCCCAGAAGCACTGATTTTGCTCATAAACATCAGATGGCTAGGAAGGTAGTCCCAATGTAAATAGTTTATAGCACAAGCAGAAATTTATAGACACCATCAGACACAGAGAAAATGTGAAAGATCCTGCAGGGAACACAGCGACTCCATTTTGAAACTAGTGCCTAAAGGGGTGAGCTTAATAATTGAGTAAGGAAAAATAAACCCAAGGACCTGAGTGTAAATTCCAACCCCAAACCACAGATAAGGAAATAACTGCCCTAAAAATATGGATGTTTGCATAACTCCTGCCCAGGTGACCTGGATTGGAACAAGGCTAATCTGTAACTTGCAAAGTATAGGTAGATGAGACGACTAACTGCTTGATTTGCTTCTGCACATTCTGCGTTGCTTAGATGGAAAAATTAGGGACGTGACATAAGTTCTGTTTGCCCTGAAAGTAAAATACATAATAGAAGAGTCTGCACAGAGCTCGGGGGTTCCAAGCTCAGGGAGAAGTCCCAACTCTCAAATCCTCAGCACTGAGTCCCTTGTACATGTGCTTTTGAGCGTGAATAAACTTTGAAACCTGTCTCTGTGTGGCTCTATCGGTGGTCAAGCCCAGCTAGCGGCCACTTAACACACACTCAGCATTTAGACTGGGAGAATTTTCCTCCAGCTGAGGATCACTGCACGAAGTGTCAGGTGGATATAGCCTTGATTAAGCAGAATTTATACTGCCCAGGGATTGATGTAAGATAGCATTTGGCCATGTGAGAAGCTCCCAATACAGGACAGGATGGACACCTTGGGCAAATAGCAGCCTCCTGTTCGTGTGCAAAATGATGCTCTAGGCTGTCAGAACAGGAGATCACTCACAGGGGGTCAGATTACAGGAGGGGCAGCTGTAAACTCAAAACCAAAACAGTAGATACCTATGGCAGGATAAACTACCTGTTTCTTTCTTCTTTCCTTTTGGGAGAAAGGGTGTTATTTTTTATTTGATTTGATTTTTCAAGCAAGCTTTGAAACGTCTAGATTTGAAGTGAAATGTCCCACTAAATGCCACACTGGTCGGATGGAGGCGGCTCCCCTGTGGGCACCAACTTAATACCTCCCAAAACAGGGCTGGACATTCACGCTTTTCAGGTACCCATCCTGGATCCGCCCCTGCGCTGCCCTTTGCCATGGGCCCAAGTTCCTGATCCTCCAGAGAGCATTAGAAGTCTGATCAAGTGAGGTGGTTGTATCTGGATAGATTTATTCACTGGGGTTTTTCTAGTAGGTCAATCACAGGGGAAAGGGAAGACAGACTTGAGTACACTGTGTTCTGAGGGTGGGCTGGGAGTTGACTGCAGGGTTTGTTTGTCACTTGTCACTTGTCTTCCCATTGTTCATTGATTTGCTCAAGCAGGGAGCCAGTAATAACTCCATTTGTTGGGAAGAGGTTCATTATTGTTACTGTTTTTGGCATATCGAATACACCACAGATAGCTTTTCAGGTTCTGCAGTAGTTCTGGATTAATACCAGAGGACCCAGTCTTTTTCTATGTCAGACCATCAACCATCCACCATCTTGGGCCCACAGGGCAGAGCCTGGGTGTAGACAAGCCTGTCTCCTGTCTGCCACCTGCTGACACAGCCAGGCACTACAGCCATACCTGCAACACCTCGAGGGGCATGAGGGTTTGTTTAAACAATTGGTTTTTAAATGCTTCCTTTACTCAAAAGTCAAAGCTTATATTTCCTGACCTGAGTAAGCCACAGCTCTCCAGGCAAGAGAGCAAGTTTTACATCTGAGGCCCAGTTGCGATCCCCAGCCCCAGCCCACTTCAGCAAAGAAGACCAACACAGAGCTGGAGTAAGCTCCAAAACTTGGATTTCTCCTCCTCCTCCTCCTCCTCCTCCTCCTCCTCCTCCCTCCTCCTCCTCCTCCTCCTCCTCCTCCTTCTCTACCTCCTCCTCCTTCTTCTTCTCCTCCTCCTCCTCATTGTCATTCTCCTTCTCCTCTCTTCCTCTTCCTCCTCCTCCTTATTCTCCCTCATTCCCCTTCTCCTTCTCCTCCTCCTCTTCCTCCTCCTTCTCCTTATTCCTCTTCTTCTTCTCCTCCTCCTCTTTCTCCTCCTCCTTCTTCTCCTCATTCTCCTCCTTCTCCTTCTCCTCCTCCTTTTCTTCCTTGTACTACTTCTTCCTCTTCTTCTTCTCCTCTTTCTTATTTATATTCTTCTTCTCCTTCTCCTTCTCCTTCTCCTTCTTCTTCTCCTTCTCCTTTTTCTCCTTCTCCCTCTTCTCCTCCTCCTTCTCTTCCTCCTCCTCCTTCTCCTTCTTTTTCTCCTCCCCTCTTCCTCCTCCTTCTTCTCCTCCTCCTTCCTCTTATTTTTGTGGATCCAGAAAAGGAGTACTCCTGGCTCTGCACTCAGGAATTACTCCTGGCAGTACTTGAGGGACCCTATGGGATGCCTGAATCTAACCTGGGTCCACTGCATGCAAGACAAACAAATACCCTACCTATGCTATGCTATCACTCAGGCCCCCAAAACTTGTGTTTCTTCTTTTCCCCACTCAAACTTAATTTTCACACATACCTTCTTTCTTTTAAACATTAAAGAGCAGTGTGGCCTCTTGCAAAGTGTCAAACTCTGCTAGTTCTGGAGCTTTCTCCACTCCATCCTTTCCCACTCCACAGTGTAAATTCTATCTGGCGTGTATCAGATTAGCCCACATCTCACTGTTCCGTAATGTCCCTCATTCCTTTTCTGGTCTTCTCTTTTTCCCATTTTCATTCTTAACTGCTGGCTCTCTCAAAGGAGTGCTCTCTAGGAGACATTCCTCCTGAGATTTCAGTTAGTTTAAACGAGGTCAAAAGGTTTCCAAGTTAAAAGGGGAAAAAAAAGATGGTGAAAGCAAAAAAAAGATATAGCTGTTACCGCCTTGAGAACAGGATCTCTTCCCTAAATGATAATAATGCAGGTACTGGTTGAAACCTTCTGAGTCAGGCCTTTCTTGTATTAATGCATTGACTCTGGGCAATAATTTAAGCTCCACAATTTAGGAGGAAGCCACAATTTGTTATCCACATGGTCCAGGTGAAGAGTTGTAATTTTATCAATAGAACATGGAGGTACTTTACCAACACTGCACGGCTATTAAAAGGCAAGTTAGTCTTCCCAGCAGGCAGACTGGATTCAATTGCCACCCTCCACACACATATTCACCAGCTAATTACCCCAACTGCTATGGTGACTCACACCTGCCCCATGCACAGAGTGGCGACATGGTTCCATCCTGGCACAATGGTTTTATTGCAATTTCAATAGCTAGTGCTAAGACAAGGAAGGTCAGATATGAAGATGGAAACTGTAAGTGTATCATTTTCATGTGGCAGGAAACATTAAAAATGTCATTTTAATCCATGTTTTTTGTGTTATTTTCTCAGCCTGTTCATTTTCTTTATTCACAAACAACCACCTTTAGAGAGCAGGTGAGGATCCTAGAGGCACATAGTAAAGATTTTCACACCACACCACAGTTAAAATCAATGCCACATTCTATTTCTAAAATCTTTTCTTTTGGTGAGTGTCGGGGAATACCGCCGGGGTCCCCGACTGTGCCAGGAAGCAAGTTCCCTTTTACCTCTGAAGCCGGTGGGTAATGGATGAAGACTCAGGAATCCGATGCAGTTTTAAAAGGCTTTACTAATCGCAGGTTCAGGCATACAAATCAACAATAGGGAAAACCCGGTGCTTAGGATTCCAGGCTAAAACCCCAGCCATGTGTAGGGTCAAGATGGCGGCCACCATGTGTTAAGGCCCTGTAAAAAGGAGACAAAGACAAGACTCCCAAGAAGAGTGCAAGTCACAAAAGAGAGCCCAGAGAGAGAGAGAGAGAGAGAGAGAGAGAGAGAGAGAGAGAGAGAGAGGGAGAGAAGCAGGCTGGTTTTATACCCCTGCAACTCACACCTCCCACTATTATGGGAAGCAGGAAGGGTCAAATGCCCTTAGATAATTTCTCCCAGCACCTCACCTAGGCCCTATTATATGCTAATGTTTTGAGCCAAGATCTGCCTGGAAATGCCTTTATAGGGTAGAGAAGGGAGTTTCTGAGATGGCATGTCTCTCTACCTAAAGACTAATACTAATGCCAGTTAAATATTTCTCCAAGCCTTCACAAGAGTCTTGTCTACTTCACAGTAGTTTTGTATTTTACATTTCTTTGAGTTATCAGGGAGCCATGCTTGCTTGCTTGAAGGCAAACAGCATTTCTCTCTGGTCTAATTACTTAGAGATCCAACGTGGCCAGGCAAATATGCTGGTAAGATCTAGCTAGTCCCACGATGATTGTGGTAGCATGAGAGAATATTTATACCATCCAGTACAGAATCCATGGTCAGATAAACTGCCACATTTACACTACCCCCCTTATCTACGAAGTGACCTGCAGGAGGCAATCCAGGGCAGATGCAGAGGCCTAGGCTTTTAGGTGTCCTGCAACAGGTGGGGGTAGGAGAGGATAATCTAAAGGTCTCTGATTCCATCACTCCAGTGTGTCTATGGTTAATATTTCCCTACTCTTTCTTTCTTATTAAAATGAATAAAACAATGAAGATAAAGTTGCAGTGCCCTTTGGGGAATATGGTTCTTTTTCCTTGGCATAATCTAGTTTTCTTTGATCTAAGATACTGGTTCATTGCCAAGAGTGAATTCCTTTCCAGCCAAAGATGAATTTTCCCTCCTATCTCACCACCTCCCTAAGCACAGCACAGAAAAAGGCTGGGTGTCTCTAAAACTCTTCTTGCAATTGCTTGTTAAGTTCAGCTAAAGAAAAAATAAGTGAATCTTCTTTAAACATATGGGTTTATAAACATTTTCATCGTTAATGTTGTATGTCAGGGTAACTTAATAACCATCAATTTTCAACCTTGCAAATACTCATCTGAAGTATTATTCAATAAATTTCTCTGATGCCACATAGTAGAAGAATTTGAAATAATCTCTTGTTTTTCTCATAAAATGGTTTTAGATTTCAAGACAGCTTCCAGAGAAATTCTCCATAGAAAGCACAGGAACCAATAAGTGTCATTTTAAGCTTTGTACCAGAAATAAAATCCTTTACTCCTATCAGCTGAATTGTAGTGAGGCACTGAGATTCAGCTTTTCAGCCCTTTTTATATAGTCTGCTTTGGGGAAAGGTGTTTCGAGTATACAACCTCATATTGCCATTGTCTCCATTTTTTTTTGTTTCCAAAAGAATAAAACAAATGCTCTATTTTTACCATCTTCACCTAGTATTAGATTCCAAAATTTTTCTCCTAAGTGTAGGAGTCAACTGTTCTTTACTCGCAAGAATAGCCCATTTTCTCCTTCTTGGTGTATCTGAGGTAGTGGTGGCACATGCTTAACTAGTGTAGATGCTACCTACATTTTATGGGATTTCTACTTTCTTAGGCTGCCTGGTTGGTTGTTCAAAGAAAGCCACAGAGCATGCAAAACTGCAAAACATTGTACAATGTTTACTTTTGCATTTATATAAAAGTTATCTTATAATTGGTTGCTTCAGGTAGCCTTGCAAAAACTATATATATATATATATATATATATATATATATATATATAATATATCAGCAACCACAGATTCACATATAAAGTAAATATGCTAAAATGAGGAGCTCTACCTGAAAGTAAATTCTGTGATAACTTCATTTCTAGAAAACTATGCTGTAAAATGTGTAAAACACAGCTGTTTATCACACATTACACAAACATATACCTGCATACAGGAAGTGATGTGCTTCAAGGTGAAAATATATAACAGCAGTTAACATTACGTTTAGTCTGTTCCATGAGAAAATGACAACTGTATTCAAGATATCAGAAAAAAGATTAAACAGTTCTTATTTTTAAAAATAAGGATGTAGAACAGAGCTATTTTGACTACTAATCTGTGACCAGGTCCAGTCCAAGATGTAAAAAGGTAAATACCCATTAATATAGGAACATGAACCATAAGCATAATCCTACTATATCTGAACACACCCCAGACAGACCAGCACACACTCTAATCACTATCACTATCACTATCTTCCCGTTCATCATCGATTTGCTCCAGCGGGCCCCAGTAACATCTCCATATGTCCTGTCTCATGCTAGTAGAGCCCAAGGGCATCTGCTTGCTCCAGGAACATAAAGAGCCTCAATGAGGAATTCGGAATGAGGTCTATAATTGTTACTGGTATTTGGCATATCAAATACAACACGGGTAGCTTGCCAGGCTCTGTCGTGCAGGTAGCATATTCTTGCAGTCATTTCTAAATCCAGCATTTATTGATGAACCGCACGGCCGCAAGTGGCCGCCCAATCCAGGCTGTGATAGGCTGATCTGCTGGGTGGAGTTCTGACGAGAGAGAAGTCCGGATGTGGAAAATGGAGGCCCTCATGGAGTGGGGGGGTCGTCTGGCTTGTTGCAAGGCTCTGCTGGGGTGGCGGGCCAGGGCTAGAACCCGCCATCCCTCCTGGGCACCTTGTGAGCGGCTGGTCACAGGGAGAGCAAGTAGCAGCTCTGCCCCATGTCTGTCTCTGGATCAGCATACCTGGGCCGGATTCAAAAAGACTGCAGCAGGGTGGATCTCAATGAGCCAGGCTGTGATAGGCTGGTCTGCTGGGTGGAGTTCTGACAAGAGAGAAGTCCGGATGTGGAAAATGGAGGCCCTCATGGAGTGGGGGGTCGTCTGGCTTGTTGCAAGGCTCTGCTGGGGTTGGGGGGCAGGGCCAGAACCCGCCATCCCTCCTGGACACCTTGTGAGCAGCTGGGCACAGGGAGAGCAAGTAGCAGCTCTGCCCCATGTCAAAAAAACTCTAATCATTTTCTCCTAAAGTTAGTAAAACACAACAGTTTTAAAATAAATAAAAGAACCTTTCATCACTATTCCCTTACAACCCTTTACCTGGGTGTTGCAATCTCCTTGGTTATTGACCTGACTCAAGCATTCATAGACAGAAGATACTCCGAGCTTGTACATAGCCTCTTGTGTGAGTCAAGGTCATCTCGGTCCCATCTGCTATCACAGTTTTCATGTCACACTGCCTAATTTCCCAGGCACCACCCAACCCAGACCAGGTTGGCCTCACCACCTTTGGGAGGAGACATTTTGGCTGATACACAATTTTCCCTCTGGATATAGAATGATCAAGGACTCAGACACTTGGAAAGGGCCCTGTCCTGTGGCCAGTGTCATACACACACTGTGCTTCTGACGCTCATGTGGAACTCCCCTCCTTCCATATTGTCTAGAACACACAGCCCACCATATGTGTTACTGTGACTACACACAAGACTGTGTGCCCTTGCTGGAAACTTATCCACAGTCATCATTATGGCTCATCATCACAGAGCCTGGCTGGAAGGCAGAGCTCTTGCTTAGGAGTTGCTCATTTGCAAGACGACACTGGTAAACTTGACCACAACAGTCTCTGCAACCCAGACTCTTGTGTTTCCAATTCATAGACCTTGGGGAGGAGGAATCTAAGGGATAGGAGTCTAAGGAATCTAAGAAGACTGGCTCCTCCACATCCTGTCCATGTTCTGCAGTCTCCTGCACCCTGAGCATTGCCTGAAGGCTCATTTTAGGAAGCAACATCCTTTAGGAGATGGTTCTTGGAGGTGAAGATTCTGCCTCCTTAGCAGTGAACGCTGTACCTTCCCCAAGACTACAGGCTGAGACACCATGCACATGGCTGTCTTGTTAGGACAAATCTGTTCACGAGCTGGGAAAACCTATTCCCCCACAGTCCTTCTAACATACTCTCATTATGTCCCGGGGGCCTGGATGACTCACATTTATCACATTCTTAAAGACTGTAGCTTACATTAGTGGTGAGTCAAACCATATTTTTCACTCAATTATGTTTCCTAATGGGTAAACTCTACAGGCCCCTATTTGTCTTTCTGCTCACGAGCACTTTCTAATTTATCTCCATTTTTCTGATGCTGGAAACTCTGATTCACTTTACTGGTCCATGAGAGTTATCCTGGGAGCCCTGGGAAAGGCCACTCTCTTCATCTAGAAAAGACTGTGGCCAGGATTTTTGTCTGTTAATCTGGATATAGACTTTTAATCATATCATTTTAGTGCCTGCTTTATCAGGAAACAAACTCTGCCCCCCTGAAATATAGTGATTTTCTTACCTTAAAATGTGTGTTGCATGGCCAGAGCAATAGTAGTTGCAGGGAGGGTGTTTACATTGTACACAGCTAACCCAGGTTCAATCCCTGGCATCCTATATGGTTCCCTGAGGCACTACCAGGAGTATCCCCTGCGTATCATTGTGACCCAAAAAGAACATAAAAAGACTGTTGTTTAATCACATTTTAAAAACAACTCTTCTATTTACCAGCCTTAATGTTAGTTCTGCTCCTTCAAAATCCTCATATTAAGGAATAATAAAAGGCAGAAAGATAGTAGATGGGATAAGGCACTTACAGTCATCTGAGTTCAGGCCTGGCATCACGTGTATGGGAAGTGCAGCAGCAGTGTGGGTAATCCCTGCCACCACACCCAAAGACACTGGCATTAAGCTGTTGGCCTGATCTCTGAAAAATGACCTGCTTTAAACAATGTCTCACTCATTGGTAAGATTTCCCACGTTGCATTTCATTACTGATTCATGCACTGAAACTAATATGGAAATTTATTTTGCCTTAGGTCAGATCTTACCAAATATTCTGCCAACCAAGCCAGGTCATGTCCATACTCATTTGTGTGCTTCAAATGCGTATCGCAATTTCTTTTGAGGTAAAGAAGGTAGATGTAAACACAAAAGAGTGGGGATTTTTAAACACAAACCCTGGAATATAAAGTGTTCCCTGAGCCGCTGTACCAAAAAAAAAAAAAAATTAAGCAGCTTCAGGGGTGAACAATGGATCCCCAATGAGCTGGTTCAGACAAAAGGGTTTCCAGCATTATTGGAGGTATCTTGTACTACAAAGATACTTTCTTCTTTCCTACTGCCCCATGCAAACTGTGCCATTCCCAGATGACCTGCAAGATTCTAGATTGCCTCAGAATCTATAACTTACATCCATTGCTTTTTAAATCAGAGAATGGGGAAAGATAAACTCAAATCAAAACCCAGAGGAACAGATCTGTGTGGCCCAGCATGGCTCTGATGTAGAATCCCGCTCAGGCTAACGGCGCATTGGTAATGAAAAGTTAGTGTTCCACCCTTGCTGGTGTCTTGTTTCTATTATTTTTTGTAACATCTTGAGCTAGACTAAAATGTTTTATATTTTTCAACCTGGGAAAATTAATTTACTGCTCAACGAAAGGTGAGCAGTTTTCTCAAAGGAACTCTGAGCTCTCAGTGAAGATTTCACAGATGAAAAGACTTTGCGAGGGAGAGACTCTGGCTTCTAAAAAGGAGGTTGATTTCCCTTTAAGGTTCTGGAATATTCCATATGTAACAGAAATAGCTGCAGCAGGTATTCCGTGATTTTAGATTATTTTTCCAATATCAGAGGATAGAGTTGTTGTTTTCTAAACTTGAACATAGTCCTAACTTCTTTATTTGCTTTGCATATCAACCTAAAATGAACTGGAAGGGTTTGGGATTTTTGCATATCAGTAAATCAAAAAAATGCCCGCCTAACTGGTTAAGTGAAATGTTCCAAGCATCAAAAAATATTTTCCAGTCAGAGAGATACAGCTAGGCCCTTTCTCCTGACCCATACATGGCATCTAAGTTCTCTGCTCTATTCACACTTGCAGCTTTGTAGTTTGTATATATTGGACTGAAAAATCCAAAGTCAAATGCTAAAAATCATCCTGATTTTAAGGTGCTAGGCCTGTGCTAAGAAGGATTATTGTGTCTGAGGCAACGGCAGCCAAGGGAGGTCCTGGAAAAAAAAAATTCAATTTCTTGAAAAAAAGAAAGAGACAGACAGACAGACAGACAGACAGACGACAGAGAGACGGACAGACAGACATTCAGAGTGACAGAAAGAGAGAGAGCAAGCAACAAAAAGAGAGCAAGCGACAGAAAGAGAGAGCAAGCGACAGAAAGAAAGACAGAGACAGAGCCAAAGAGAAAATTGAGGGAGTAAATATATCACTTAAAAGTACTGATGGTCAACGGGAACCAAGGCAAAGTGCCTTGGTTCCAGCCCGACCGACCCATGCGCCCTGAGTTCCCGGGGAAACGCCTCCACTCCCCCACAGGTGTGTGTGTAACTCTTGTCTCCGCGTGACCCCAAGCTGCCTCAGGGAAGAGCGGAAACTCCATCAACGGGAACCAAGGCAAAGTGCCTTGGTTCCAGCCCGACCGACCCCCTGCGCCCTGAGCTTCTGGGAACATCCCAAAACACAAAACCGCGCGGACGCTAGCGTGTCCGCGCGACCCTCTCACTACCTACCTTGCATGAGGTACCAGTGAACCTTGGTTCCTACATCTTTGCTACCCACCCAAACTCTGCAAACAGACCAGACACCTACTAACTGTACTATCTAGTCACCCAAGAACTCACAGTTGCAACCTACAATAGTCATAATGGTAAAGCAACGCAAAAATTCCATCAAGCTCTGTGAGTGAAGTCACTGGTCCAGATGAGTCAAGCAATACCAATGAGTTGCATAACCTATCTGAAAAGAATTTCAGAAAGAACTGTTAAGGATTCAAAATGAATTCAAAGAAGCAATGGAATGCAAAATCAATAAAATACAAGAGGACATGATAGCAGAAGTGAGGAAAATGCAAAGGGAAATGACAGGTATTAAAAATGAGGTAAATGAAATAAAAAACAGAGTGGAAGGCCATCATAGCAGAATAATAGCTACTGAAGAAAGAATTAGTGATCTCGAAGACACGCTCCAAAGATTCTGTACACAACACCAGAAGATAGAAAAAAAGGCTCACAATTACCGAACAGACAACAAGAGATAATCGGGATGAAGCCAGAAGAAACAACATACGGATCATTGGGGTCCCAGAAGGTCAAGAAGAAAACCCTGATGAAGAAGAAACTGTCAAAGCCATCATTGCTGAAAAGTTCCCGGAACTAAAGAATGCTTGCCTCAAGATCCAAGAGGCCCGTAGAATACCAGCTAAAAGAAACCCCAACAAGAATACTCCAAGACACATCTTAATAAAAATGACAAAAACTATAGATAGGGATAGAATACTGAAAGCAGCAAGATCAAAGAAGGAAATCACATACAAAGGAACATCTCTAAGATTTACAGCAGACTTCTCTGATGAAACACTCCGAGCCGAAAACAATGGTGGGATATTGCGAAAAGGCTCCATGAACTGCAGGTTTCACCGAGAATTCTTTATCCGGCCAGGCTCACATTCAGATATGAAGGAAAGATACACAACTTCATGGATAAGCAACAACTCAGGAACTTCATGGACTCAAAACCAACTTTAAAAGAAGGACTGAAGGGTCTACTCTAATGCGACCAAACCCATAAGCACAACAAACACAAAAAGAAAGATGGCTCAAAATCCAATAACAATAATCTCTCTCAATGTCAATGGTCTAAATGCACCAATTAAGAGACACAGAGTGACAAAATGGATTAAAAAATTGAACCCAACATTCTGCTGTCTACAAGAAACGCATCTGAATAAGCAGAACAAACACAGACTCAGAGTCAAAGGTTGGAAAACGATTCTCCATGCAAACAACTCCTCCAAAAAGGCTGGTGTGGCCATATTAGTATCAGATAATATAGACTTTAGGCTTAAAAAAGGTTAGAAGGGACAACGAAGGCCACTTCTTATTAATTAAGGGGTATGTACACCAGGAAGAAATTACACTACTAAACATATATGCACCCAATGAGGGGTCAGCAAAATACATAAAATAACTGCTAAGAGACCTCAAAGAAGACACTAACAGTAGCACAATAATAGTTGGAGACTTCAACACTGCTCTATCAACGATGGATAGATCAACAAGACTGAAACTCACCAAGGAAATATTGGACCTGAAGGAAGAAATGGAAGAAAGAGAGCTAGTGGATATACACAGGGCTTTTCATGCCAAAAAAGCTGAATACAAATTTTTCTCTAGTGCACATGGAACATTCTCCAAGATAGACCACATGCTGAGCCACAAAGCATACCTCAATAAAATTAAAAAAGATAGAAATTGTGTCAGCTATCTTTTCAGACCATGATGCACTGAAAATGGAAGTTAACCGTTACACAGAAACAGGGAGTCAAACCAAACACCTGGAAACTGAACAGCTCACTGCTGAACAACAAATGGGTCATAGAAGAAATCAAACAGGAAATCCAAAGATTTCTGGAAATAAATGAAAATGAAGATACCAATTATAAGAACTTGTGGGACACGGCAAAAGCCGTGTTAAGAGGGAAGTTTATAGCTCTGCAAGCATTCATCAGGGAAACAAGAAAGGGCCCACATAAATAACCTGACTACACAGCTGAAGACATTAGAAAAAGACCAACAAAAGGAGCCCAACCCAGGCAGAAAAAAAGGAAATAATAAAACTTAGAGAGGAAATCAATGAGTTGGAAACCAAAAAAAACAATCCAAAAGATTAATGAAACCAAGAGCTGGTTTTTTGAAAAAATAAACAAGATTGACAAACCATTGGCAAGACTTGTAAGGACAGGGAAAGAGAAAACCCAAATAAACAGAATCAGAAATAAAAAGGGTGACATCACAACAGAAACCACAGAAATCCAAAAGATCATCAGAGATTACTTTGAGAGCCTGTATGCCGTGAAACATGAGAATCTAGAAGAAATGGATCAATTCCTGAAGTCCTATAACCTCCCACGGCTGAAACAAGAAGACCTCCAATACCTGAATAAACCCATCACCATCGAGGAAATAGAAACAGTAATTAAAAGTCTGCCCAAACACAAAAGCCCAGGTCCAGACGGATTCCCTAGTGAACTCTACCAAACCTTTAAGGAGGACCTACTGCCAGTCCTTTTCAAGCTCTTCCAGGAAATAGAAGAAACAGAAACACTCCCAAACAGCTTCTACGAGGCACTTATCACCCTGATACCCAAAGCAGGGAGAGACAACACAAAGAAAGAAAACTACAGACCAATATCCCTGATGAACACGGATGCTAAGATCTTCAACAAAATACTAGCAAACAGAATCCAAAGACTCATCAAGAAGATTATACATCATGACCAAGTTGGATTCATCCCGGGAATGCAAGGATGGTTCCACATTCGCAAGTCAATCAACATAATACATCATATCAATAAAAGAAAAAAATAAAAACCATATGATCCTTTCAATAGACGCAGAAAAAGCATTTGACAAGATCCAGCACCCGTTCATGATTAAAACACTCCAGAAAATGGGAATTGAAGGGACTTTCCTCAAGATAGTTACAGCCATCTACCAAAAGCCCACAGCAAGCATCATTCTAAATGGGGAAAAGTTGAAAGCCTTCCCCTGAGATCAGGGACAAGACAAGGTTGCCCCCTCTCACCTCTTTTATTCAATATAGTACTGGAAGTACTTGCCATAGCAATCAGAGAAGAAAAGGACATCAAGGGCATCCAGATAGGCAAGGAAGAAGTCAAGCTATCATTATTTGCAGATGACATGATATTATACCTAGAGAACCCTAAACTCTCTACCAAAAAACTCCTAGAAACAATAGACACATATAGTAGAGTGGCAGGATACAAAATCAACACCCAAAAGTCAGTGGCTTTCCTATATACAAATAACGAAACAGAAGAAAGGGGTATTAAGGAAACTATTCCATTCACAATTGTGCCACAGAAAATCAAATACCTAGGAATCAACTTACCCAAGTATGTAAAGGACCTGTACAAAGAAAACTACAAGACACTGCTCCAAGAGATAAAAGAGGACACAAGGAAATGGAAACACATTCCCTGTTCATGGATGGGGAGAATCAACATTGTCAAAATGGTAATACTCCCTAGAGCTCTGTACAGATTCAATGCAGTCCCTATAAGGATACCGATGACATTCTTCAAAGAAATTGACCAAACGCTCCTGAAATTTGTATGGAACAATAAACCCCCAAGGATAGCTAAAAGCAATCCTCGGGAAAAAAGAAGATGGGAGGCATCACCTTTCCCAACTTCAAACTGTACTACAAGGCAGTAGTAATTAAAACAGCATGGTATTGGAATAAAAACAGACCTGTGGACCTATGGAATAGAATTGAGTATCCTGACACCCAACCTCAAACACATGATCATTTAATCTTTGATAAAGGTGCAATGAGTCTAAAATGGAGTAAGGAAAGCCTCTTCAACAAGTGGTGTTGGGAAAACTGGGCAGCGACATGTAAAAAAATGAATTTGGACCTGTGTCTAACATCATGCACAAAAATAGGATCAAAATGGACTAAAGATCTCAATATCAGACTTGAATCCATAAAGTACATTGAAGAAAATATAGGAAAACCCCTCCACGACATTGAAGCTAAAGGCATCTTCAAAGGTGAAACATCACTAACAAAGCAACTAGAAGAAAAGATAAACATATGGGACTACATGAAACTAAAAAGCTTCTGCACCTCAAAAGAAACAGTGACTAAGATACAAAAGCAGTCCACAGAATGGGAAAGAATATTCACCCAATACCCATCTGATAAGGGGTTAATATCCAGGATATATCAGGCACTGGTAGAACTTTACAAGAAGAAAACAAACAACCCCATCAAAAAATGGGGAGAAGAAATGAACAGAAACTTCAGCAAGGAAGAAATTCGAATGGCCAAAAAAACATATGAAAAAAATGCTCATCATCACTAATCATCAGAGAGATGCAAATCAAAACAACAATGAGATACCACTTTACACCACAGAGACTGGCACATATTCAAAAGAGCAAGAACAACAAGTGCTGGCGTGGATGTGGGGAAAAGGGGACACTCATCCATTGTTGGTGGGAATGCCGGCTGGTACAGCCTTTCTGGAAAACAATATGGTCTTTCCTCCAAAGACTAGAAATTGAACTCCCATTTGACCCAGCCATACCACTCCTGGGAATCCACTCTGGGAAACCAAAAATACGCAGCGGAAACACCATCCCTACTTTTATGTTCATAGCAGCATTATTCACAATAGCCAGAATCTGGAAGCAACCCGAGTGCCCGAAAATCGATGACTGGATAAAAAAGCTTTGTTACATCTACACAATGGAATACTATGCAGCTGTTAGGAAAAATGAAGTTATAAAATTTGCCTATAAATGGATGGACATGGAGAAGATTATGTTGAGCGAAATTAGCCAGAAGGAGAGAGAGCAGATACAGAATGACTGCATTTATTTGCATGGCATAAATATATATGTACATATTATGATACCAATATCCAAGGTCAAGTGAAACATATATCAGGAGGTCTTGTCAAAGGTGGAAATTATCACAAACGTGTGGGAGTCAGAGGTTAGGTAAGACAGAAAATGGAACAGGGTGCTAACAATTGTCAAGGGTACTTATGCCAACCTAGAACTGAGCATTAAATAGAGGCAAAAGGATACACATGACAACCTTTTAATGTATGTTCTGTAATCCATAGTCTGGAAGGGAAGGAAAAGAGAAAGAGAGAGAAAGGCAAAGAAATAAAGAACCTGCCATGGAGCAGGGCTGGGGAAGGGGGAGGGAACCGGGGATGTTGGTGGTGGGAGATGGGCACTGGTGGAGGGACGGGTGCTGAAACACTGTATGACCAAAACCCAAACATGACCTTTTTAATTGTATATCTTTTTATTTGTATATCTCACGGTGGTATAATAAAATACTTAAAAAAATAATAAAAAAAAGTACTGATGGTGTGAAGTTTAGAAAGATGCCTAATGTATAGTCTTGTGAAGAAAGCAGTCTCTTAATAAATCTTAATCCTTCCCACAACCAAAAAAAAAAAAAAAAACTGTGTGACGTGATAAAGTTTCCCTCAGTGCACTGGCAATGTAAAACCTCAGCATGCCATCTGACATTTCTGAGATAGTTCTTTTTTAAATTATTTATTTATTTATTTATTTATTTATTTTTTGCTTTTTGGGCCACACCCGGCAATGCTCAGGGGTTTCTCCTGGCTCTGCACTCAGGAATTACTCCTGGCGTTGCTCGGGGGACCATATGGGATGCCGGGGATCGAACCCGGGCCGGCATGGGCTGGCCGCGTGCAAGGCAAACGCCCTACCCGCTGGGCTATTGCTCCGGCCCCATCTGAGATAGTTCTTGAGTTAAGGCATTTGCCTTGTATACAACCAACCCAGTTCAATCCCCATTTAGTCTCTGGAGCACTGTCATGAGTAAGCCCTGAAGCAGTACCAGGTATAGCCCTTACACAAAGCCAGGTGTGGCCCAGAAGCCTAAAAAAGGAAATTGTCAATGCTTTATGTCAAATATACTTTCATTTTTCCAAAGAAAGAAAGGCAAACCATTAACTATCAACCTTTTCTAACTCTCAGAATTAGGGTTCCACTCAATCACTTCACTGTCTCCAACAAAAATATTCTAATTCTTTGAATATTTTTTTCTCCTTTATGGTCTTTGGGGAATCTCAGTTTCTCTAGAGCAACATTCCATCCATAACCTCTGCTGTCTGCAAAAGAAAGTTCAGACTTTAGCAATCCTTCACAAAGCGCCGTCATCACCTGCTAGGTTCAGGCTATCACCTGAATAGCCCTGAAGCACTTTCATTTCTTTGCATGTCCCCAGACCTTTGCTTCATTCTGCCTTTCCACTGGGACTTTGGAGAAAGTTGGACCCGTTCCCTTCCTTGGAAGTTTCTTATGTCCCTGTAAAATACATATAGCTTCAAATTTCAAAATTTCACTTCTTTAAAGGATTTTCCCATTTCTGTCTCTGAAGAGGCATAGACTCTTTTTCTCCTATATTCTCTCAGAGCAGGCAGGCTAAGTGTTTTTATTGTGGCTTTCTTGTACTTAAGTGTGTTCTTTTTATAATTCAGTGTGGTTTTTATTACCAAGGAACGTGCCTGCTCACATGTATCATGTGTATCTATGATAAAGGACCTGGAATACAGTATGCATATGAGTAAAAAACTGTTTTCCATCTCAGTTGCTCAGAGTGATAGTAAATAATAAAAATATAGAAATTACTTATTCTATTCACAATTCACACACCAAACTAAAAACCGGGACACTTAAAAGCAGTTATTCTCTTTAACTTAGTAACCTCTTCACCTCTTTCCTAAGCAAACTTCTTGCTCCGTCGACTGCCTGGTGTTCTCTAAATTTATGCAGGCTCCAACCTGTCTTCCCAGAAAAAAATTAGAAAGTCACATTTTGTAAACTCGGGTCTTCCCTGAAACTCAGAAAACCAAAACAATTACCTTGGACTTCTCACATAGGAGCTAGAGTGTGGGAACACTGGCTTCACTGGGCTAGGAAGACAGCCTGTAGCTTGACCAGGAAGAAGGGGCAGGGACAGTTCCACAAGGACTCAGGCCAAAAGGACTTGGGGGTCCTTTTTAATGAGTATGAAACCGCTGCCCTTTGTCTGCCTCCTCCAGCTAACCAAAAAAAAAAAAATAACAATAATAAAGGGCAAATCTTTCTTCTATTTTTAACCATATTTTGGAGGATCCCACTGGCAGTTTCAGGGGATAATCCTGGCTCAGCACTGAACTATCACTTCCAGCAGTACTCAGGGAAACCATGCGGTAGCAGAAATCAACCCTGGGGCTCCTGTAGGCAAAGCCATGTTGCTGCCCATTGAGTTGCACCCACAGCCCCAAAAAAGCATTTTCATGTTAATTCAATTTTACATTCAAAATACACTTTAACCTCTGTTTTGTTTGATTCCATAGGAACCAAAGTTTTCCATTGCATAAATATGCATGCCTGTTCTAGACACTAAGACTTGTTAGCAATGAACATCTAGGAAGAGATTTCTTTTCCCTAAAAGATTAATAGCTTGGAAAGTCAAAGTTTTGATTTATTCTACAAGATGCAAATAGAGAACATGCCAACTTTTTACCACTCCCAAACAGCACAAAGTAAACAAAGGCTTCTGTAAATACTCCTTCAAATTCTTAGTAGATCATGGAAGATCAAAGTAGACTTTAGAAAATCTAAAGTAATTTAGAAATCAAATAAATAAAGAATCAAAGTAATTTAGAAAATTCTTGCCTGGGACTGCAGTCATGCTCAGACAGGGGTAAAACAGAAAGGGTGAAGTTTACCAAAACAAAGAAACAGAAAAAGGAATTCCTGGAGTCAAGGAGAGAGTGCAGCATTGCAGGTTAGCATACTGCAGGCTCAGGTTCAATTCCAAGCACTACATGGTCCCCCAAAGCAACCTGATCATGGCCAGGCGCAGCTCTAGAAGCTCCCCAGCACCGTAGGTGTGGCCTAAATATCTCTGAATCTACAGAGCCTGAGCAGTGTCGCATTCACCACCACCTCTTGCACTGAAATTCTGACCCAGTTAGTGGGGAATCACAGGTGTGATCCCCCACCCATCCATGGGGGTGAATATTGAGGTCTATTGAGCTCTACTTGGGAGCCCCCCACAATGTGCAAAAATAAACCAAACAAATCAGGTATTTTTTCTTCTTTAAATGCAAATTGATGAAGTAGTTTGTGCCTGATGAAGTAGTTGTGCGTTACACAAGCATGTACAGCCTGTGTTAAGAACATGGGCAATGGAACACAAAAGACTGAACTCAAACACCAGCTTAATTGTTCTCAGCTAGAAGACTTTGGAGTCCTTTTTCCTCCTCCACACTGGAGGGTGACTCGCAGAGTTTTTGAGTCATCCTTCTGAGCAGAGAGCAGGCAGTCCATCAAATCATCACACCAGCTTAATGTTAGGAAAAAGTCAGAGACTAGCAAATCAGTGTTCTTAAAAGCACTCAAGAGCAGGGATCTAGACATCGAAATGAAGTAGTTCTAAAGAGTGATGATGGATTGTTGTTGGAACACTGGATACCTAAAAAACAACTGTTGCAGTACACCTGCCCAGAACCTCTGCATCTGGTCTGGAGTTACCTTCTGCATGTCACTTTGTAGATAGGAGGAGGACAGTTTGAATGTGGCAGTTTATCTGACCATGTATTCTATACTGGCTGGTATAAATATTCTCTCATGCTGCCACAATTGTGGGACTAGCTAGCTCTTACCAGCATATTTGCCTAGCCACATTGGATCTCTACGTAATTAGAACAGAGAGAAATGCTGTTTGCCTCCAAGCACGCAAACATGGCTCTCTGATAACTCAAAGCTAACATACAGAACAACCATAAAGAAAAGACGCGAGACTCTTGTGAAGGCTTGGAGAAATATTTAACTGACTATGGCATATTTTTGGTACAGATGCATGCCTTTGTATTCTGAGATACAGCCCCATATTAGAAGCCCCCTCCTCTCTACCCTGCAAAGGCATTTCCTAGGCAGATCTTGGCTCTGCAACATTAACATCTCAAAGGGCCTAGGTAAGGTCCTGGGAGAAATTACCTCAGGGCATTTGACCCTAATGGCTTTCTATTCCTGTGGGAGGGCTGAGTTGCAGGGATACAAAAACTAGGCTGCTTCCTCTCTCTCTTCTCTCTGTCTCTCTCTCTCTCTCTCTCTCTCTCTCTCTCTCTCTCTCTCTCAGGTGCTCTCTCCTTTTCCCCCTTTCTGCTGGCAATGCTTTACAGTCTTCTCTTTGCAGGACCTTAACACGTGGTGGCAGCCATCTTGGCCTACAAGTGGCCAGGGCCCAGCTGGGGACACTAAGTTCAGGATTTTTCCAATTGCTGATTTGTATGCCTAAAAGCATTTTGAAACTTTGGCGGATCCCTGTGATAGAAGGAGATCCCTGACCCTGCTCCTGGATTTTGTGTGGGGTGCCTCAGTGTTTCCCCACAAACAACAACAACAAAAAGAAGGAGGGGGGTGGGGCCAGAGCAATGGTCCAGCAGGTAAGGTGTTTGCCTTGTATGTGGCCAACCCAGGCTCAATCCCCAGCATTTCATATGGTCCCAGGAGTAATTTCTGAGTGCAGAGTCAGGAGTAACCCCTGAGCATTGTCGGGTGTGACCCTTAGAAAAAAAGTGGGGGGAATGTAATCAAAGTTGCCAATGTACAAAGATGTTGAGGTATGCTAGTGGGTGTCCCGACAAAATCCGGGAGCAGGGTGTAGATATCCCTTTCTTCCCCAAAAGACTGGTGGATGGAGAAAGATGCAAGAATCCAGTAAAGTTTTATGAGGCTTTACTTTCACAGGTTCTGGCATAGATCAGCAATTGGTAAACCCCAAATTTAGGGTTCCCAGCTAGGCCCCAGCCACAGGTGGGCCAAGATGGCTGCCACCACATGTTAAGGCCCATCCAGGGAAAACAGAAAGGAGAGGGGGAAGAGGCAAGAAAGAGAGCACCAAAAGAGCCCCAGAAAGAAAGCAGGTTACAGTTTTATATTTCTGCAAACATAAATTTTGCAAAAATTTATGTTTTGCATTGCCCGGTCCAACAGAAAGCTGTCAGGGTCAAATCCCCTCAGGTAATTTCTCCCAGGACCTCACCTGGGGCCTTTGAGATGTTAATGTAGCCCAGCCAAGATCTGCATTGGAAGTGCCCCTGCAGGGTAGAGTGGAGGAGGAGCTTCTGAGATGAGCTATATCTCAGAATACAAAGGCATACATCTGTACCAAAGACTATTCTATAGCCAGTTAAATATTTCTCCAAGCCTTCACAAGAGTCTCATCTTTACTTCAGAGTTTTTCTGTATATTAGCCTTTGACTTATCAGAGAGCCACACTTGCTTGCTTGGAGGCAAACAGCATTTCTCTCTGGTCTAATTACGTAGAGATCCAATGTGGCCAGGCGAATACACCTGTAAGATGTAGCTAGTCCCACGATGATTGTGGCAGCATGAGAGAATATTTATACCAGCCAGTATAGAATACATGGTCAGATAAACTGCCACATTCAAACTGTCCTCCTCCTATCTACAAAGTGACCTGCAGGAAGCAACTGCAGGCCAGATGCAGAGGCTCTGGGCAGCAATGTACTGCAACATAAAAATGCCTTTCTGCTCCAACGTTCTTTATACCCAACATGTTCAAATTCTCAGCATGATTTTTACATATTTACAGGTTGATTATAAAATGTATATGTAAATTCAAAAGATGAAGCATCTTTTGAACTATTGTGCAAAATAAGAAAAGAGTTGGAGAAATTATAGTATTACTTTATTTCAAGAAGTACCATGATACAATAGTAATCAAGGAGATCAGAAGAATGGAAAACTATCAATTAATGGAGCAGAATAAAAAGCTCAAAATAAGATCTAATGGATGCAATTGTGGATTGGTACTTGAACCCACAAGTTGAATGTCAGGTGATATTGAATAAGAAAGCAAAAATATCCAATAAGGAAATAATGCTTTTTAATAAATAGTGTGGTAAGATAGATATTCTGATATTTTTTAAAAATGAAAGGATGCTACCATATTCAATATAAAAGATGCAATTCGACATAGTCTACAATCCTAAACATAGAATTATACATTTCAAAATATACTTGTAATAGCTTCAGAGCATGTAGATTGACAAAGAACAGTTTTTAAAAGACAGAAAGGGCACTAACTATAAAAAAATTAAAATTACCTTATCAATGTTTGAAATCTCTACTCATCAAATAACACCATAGAGAAAATAAATAAAGTTTAGCAAAAGTTTTATTAAACCTATCTCATTTTTGTTCCCCCCCCATTATAATTTACTCCTGAATAAACTTTTTTTGAATGAGAAAGAAAATGAGATAAAATTCATTTTTTATTTTTTAAGAGATAAAATTCTTAAATACTCCTTTTGCTGAAAAGATACAAATGGCTGCTTAAATCTAAGAAAAGCCAAAAACATCCACAGCATGAATCATATCATTTCTCCTCTTATAGAATCACTAAAATCAAATCACAAAAACAAATTTTGAGAGAATATGGAGCAACCAGAACTCTTGTGTAGGGTTATTTGTTAAAAGTTTTAAACAGAAAAGATCGTTCTACTTATAAAGCTAACCATACATCTCTTCTTTGACCCAGAAATCTCAATCCTAGGTAATCACTTGTATCGCTTGCCTTCCTATTGTTCATTGATTTGCTCAAGCAGGCACCAGTAACATCTCCATTAGTTGGGAATGAGGTCCATTATTGTTACTGCTTTTGGCATATCAAATACACCACGGGTAGCTTGCCAGGCTGTGCTGTGGCTCTGGGTTCATCCCAGGAGGCCCAGTCTGCTGTCAGACTAGAAACATTCTCATCTCCATCCTTTTTTCCTCCTCAGTGGATAGAGTAACTTGAAACAGAACAGGTCTTCAGGTCCACTGAGTGCTAGAAGAGGGCAATAACTAAAGAGAATTATTTAATTATCTAATATATAATAACTAAAGAGTCATTATAATATAATAACTAAAGAGAATTATTTAATATTAGCCAAGATATTAGATATTAGCCATAAAAAATTTTTGCATAAGAATGTTGGGCTGGAGGGATAGTACTGTGGGGAAGGCATTTGCCTTGCATGAGGCCAATCCTGGTTCTATCCCCAGCATTCTATATGGTCTCCAGTGCACTGCCTGGAGTAATTTCTGAGTGCAGAGCCAAGAATAACCCCTGAGAACACTGGGTGTGACCCCCAAATAAAGACTGTTCCAAGAAGTTTTGTTTCCTGATAGTCCAAAAATGAAAATAAGCCAAAAGATTGCCAGAAGAAATTAGATAGAGTACAGGATAGAACTCGATGAATTATTGTTTGCCAATAAGGGGAAATAAATATGTCTGAAAATAGTATGCTGAATAATATAAGTCTGACACAAAATACAATATGATTCATAGCTTTAATTATATGATTTTGATAACATCTAAGGTGATAGAAATTTAAAATATAAGGGATGTAAACTTACCAAGAGGGGCTAAAGCAACCTTCTGGTATGAGGAAAACAATCAGAGTATACTGGTGACACTGTATGGATAGATGGAATGGTTAGAACAGATAGAACCAAATTTTTTAAATAGATATATAAATAATATATATATACTTAAAGTTGCTATTTCATACATTATTATATAAGCTCTTAATACAGCTCTAGACACACAATAATTAAAGTCCAAATAGCCCATTGGCTGCCAAAGCTAATAACCAAAGCAGTTCATCAATTTATGTTAGATATGATCCCTAATTCTGGGAAGTAGACTTGTAAATGTAAGTAGACAGACAGACAAAACATAACATGAGAGAAAGAGGCCATAGCTCCAGTATTTCCTGAATAGTTACCATACTATCCATCCACACACAAGTTCTTTCATCTCCTGTAAAAATGGAACCACCTGGAACAGCTCAGCTTAAGCAGGAGAAAGAATGACAGAGGAAATGAAAGTGCGACAAAAATTTTCAAGTAGTAGAAAAGTGTTGAGTCCTAATAAGCCACCACTGAAGGCAGTGTCTGTGACTGTGATTGTGTTTCTGTCTGCACGGCACCAGTTGTTAGCATCCTGAAGAAGTAATTTAAAGCCTTGCCTTTGGAAGGAACAGCAGCTCCAGATGCAACCTGACACGTTTTCTCTGCAACAGGCGTCTCTGATTTGCTCCTGGGCTCAGTGCAACAAGCTGAGGAGATAATTCTCAGCTCACTAACACACTGGCTTAGAGAACAAACTGGGAAACCTCATTTCCACCAGTGAGAAAAGACAGAGGGGCCAACGGAACTACCAGGTTTGGTCTGGTCTGGTCTGCTCTGTTCTGTTCTGGTCTGGTCTGGTTTGGTCTGGTTTGGTTTGGTTTGGTTTGGTTTGGTTTTGTGGTCACACCAGCAGTGTTCAGGGCTTACTCCTGGCTCTGCACTCAGGAGGTCACTTCTGGCAAGCTCAGGACACCATACACAGTGCCGGGGATTGAACCTAGGTAAGTCACATGCAAAGTAAATTCCTTGCCTGTTGTACTAGCGCTGGGCCCCAGAACCACCAGAATTTCTGGCATATTGAAGATTATTTAGGAAACTATTTTATTATGACTTAACCACTTTGCATTTCATGTCAAATCATCATGCTTAGTGAGTACTGTACACTGCCATGTTCAATGACCCCGAATTTGGCCAATTTTTTTTTATTCATACTGATACATGGTACAAAACAAATTTGACATATTTTCATCTTAAGATGCTTTTCTTCAAATTGTACTCCTCTATGAAGATTTATTCACTATGACTTTTTTCCACTATGTTTTCCTATTGCAAATCCTAAGTACAGGAAGTTGTGTGGAATTGCTTAATAGAGAATGATGCTGAGAAAGTCTAGAAAGACATTACAACATGGTCTCCTGTGAAAGAGTTTCACATAGAATAATTGTCCGAGGGGCCGGAGCAATAGTACAGAGGGTAGGATGTTTGCCTCGCATGTGGTCAACCCGGGTTTGATCCCAGGCATCCCATATGGTTCCCTAAGCACCGCCAGGAGTAATTCCTGAGTGTAGAGCCAGGAGTAACACTTAAGGACCGCCAGGTATGACCCAAAATTGATCACTTGATCACTTGACATTCCATTATTCGCCGATTTGCTCAAGCGGGTGCCAGTAACATTTCCATTTGACCTATCATGTGCCAGTGTAGCCCAATGGCATCTGCTTGCTTCAGGAATACAAAGAGCCTCAAACCATTCGTTCAGGGTCTTGACAAAGGAGTCTGACCATCTTGTATGTGGAAGACCACATGATCTTTTGACGTCCTTTGGGATCCAGTCGGTAATGGCTCTAGTACAGCGGTTGTCTCCAAACCACATTACAAGTCCAGCGTATCTGATTTTCGAAGCCTTGGCAAACCAGACAGATTCCCTGACTCTGGATTCTCTGAATCAGAACTCTGAATTCCTTCTCTCACTTGAGTGAGGCTTGATATTCCAAGCATAGCTCTTTCGATTCCTCTTTGGGAGACCCGAATAGCATTCTCATCCTGCTTTTGAGGGCCCAGGTCTCTGAGGCATATGTTAATGCAGGGAGAACAGTGGAGTCGAAGAAATGTGCCCGGAGCTGGAGGTTCTTTGTCCTTTGTCCAGTAATAACAATGACCCAAAATTGTAAAATTAATAATTTGAAAAATAAAAAAAATAACTGTCAGCAACAACAACAACATTTTCAAAAAAGAATACAAGCTCTCTAAAAATTTCTGTAAGAAAACAATGCTGCCTTCCTCACTGTCCCTGTTCATAAACAATGAATACCCCAAAAATATGAACTGTTGGCCCAGATCCTTCAGCAAAGAACCTGGATCAATTCGGACATGAAACTAGTGTTATAAAACACTAATGAATGTAGAAATGTTAAATTAGAAGCTCTACATTCTTGGATTTGTGATACTTGGTGCCACTCTGATGTTTGGCAAATTCTAGAGTTTCTATGTAAAAAGAAAACTTGAAAGTAGGTTTCCAAGACCCATCACAGCTTTTCTGTATTCCATTGCAGAGGCAACTACCGCATACCAGTTCATGCGGTATACACCACCGCATACCAGTTTTCCTGAGTTTATTTGCCTGGGCAGAGAGTGGGAAAGGACAGAGCAGGAGTAGATGCAAGAACAAAGCAATGAGTGTGTTCATTTGAGACTTCTAGGTACTGAGACTCGAAGTGGGCTGTATGTATGGCAAACAACAAAGCACAAATTAAGTTTAGAGATCCAGAGTAGCTTCCTGTATTTGCACACACTTCTGTCTTGGAGACAGAAATGTGCACTTTTTTCTCTTAGCTTTCTGTATCCTTGAACAACAAGCTTTCCTGTTTCATTTAATCTTAGATTCCGTGTGCAAAATACAACTGATAATATCTCTCCAGGCAATCCAGATCTGACTTGGGGATAACAACCAAAGAGAAAAGAAGTTATCTAATGTGTTTTGAAAAATGTAAAACACTGCCAAATATGAGGTATGATTAAGGTATAAATTTCAAAGGCAGAGTGGCTGGGAACCTTGTAGAGAAGGTCAGAGACCAAGAATAACTGGCAATTTTCCCAGTAAGTGTGTAATTGCTGCTCCACTTCCAGCCGGGCTTTCTCTTAACCCTTTGGGAGGGTGGCAGAGAGATAGATGTTTGGTTTGGAGGCTGTCAAAATGGCCAGCAGCTAAGAAGTGCATTTAGTTTCACTTCTCAGACTTTAAACAATCAGAGAAATGTCTCTGACCTTCTAGGATTGGCAAGAAATCCAATACAGAGAAACCTAAGTGAATCACAAAGAAGTTCAAAGAATATGAATTTCCTACAGAACTGCAGGTTTTTATGGTGAGTCTTATTCTCACATGTGAATCTGACAGGCCCTGATACTTCCAAAAGTACATGCTGAATGTCTGCGTGTATATAATATTGATATCAGGTCTTGTTCTCCCTCCCTCCCTCCCCCCCTCTCTCTCCATAAATTTGTAGTATATCTTGAGTCTTTCAGAATGAAACTAACAGTATTAGTAATATTTAAGTTCAAATTACTCATAAAACCTCTCTCTACGTATGCATGTATATATTATAGATTATATGTTATATATTAGATATTAGATATATATGATATATTATATAGATGGGCCAGAGAGAGTGTACAGTGGGTAGGGTTGCCTTGCATACGGCTGACACAGATTTGATCCCTAGCACCCAATATATTCCCCATGATTCCTACCAGGAGGGATCCCTGAGGACAGAACCAGGAGGAAGCTCTGAGCCACACCAAATGTGATCCCCAAAATTATAATACAGTGTATATGCTGGAATTTTTCAGCCTTAATAATATCAGTATACCAGTTTTTTCCATCATTTGCATTCACAGACCCTTGTCTTTGTCTAAAAATTTTTTTTTTCCTCGTCTATGTCTTGCTCCAATACTGCCCCGATTCCTTCATCCCACAAAATACTACATCTGTGCACAGGAGCCTTAGTGGAAGTTATGTTCAAAAGAAGAGTTCTACTGAGTCATTTCATGGGCAGAAAATGGAAATGTTATGGCAGGAAATTCCCAGAAATTCTTTCTCCTAAGGAAAAGTTTGTGGGCCTTTTCTCTGCTCTGAGTCATTAGGGATCGAACGCTTCTCTTCTGGCTCCTCTCTCTTCCC
Organism: Cryptotis parvus; assembly: GCA_021461705.1. Taxonomy (NCBI): domain Eukaryota; kingdom Metazoa; phylum Chordata; class Mammalia; order Eulipotyphla; family Soricidae; genus Cryptotis; species Cryptotis parvus. Next base: position 15,521 of record JAJIBD010010210.1, on the reverse strand, counting down.
CCCAAAACAGAAAAAGAATTTCTATTTTAGTGGTACTAAGAATTATGTTCTAATTAACTATTGCTAAATATTGCAGATAGGAAGAAAGTTCAATTTATGCATTAACTTTATTTATCAAAGAAGATTCTGGGGGCTAGTAGCTAGCGAGAGGACAGTATCAGCTCTACCCGCCTCTGCCTAGGGACGAGCTAACAGCATAAAGCCCAGAACAAAGTCCTGGAAGAAATCACTTATTGTTAGAAAACTGCTCATTTGGGGGAGTGATAGTAGGCGTTGGTAAAGTTTTACTAAGAAGAATAAGAGGTCTGGGTTTCTTAGTGTAATAAGACACAAGAGATATTCTGCTTTGTAAAGTCCGTACATAGGTGGCTGTGTGTGACTTTCATTTTGCACATATACTTACATTTTTTATTTTGATTATGGTAATATTGACTTATATATCTTTCAAATGTGCAATATTATATTTTAACACCTAATTAATCTACATCATGAGTAATACTATGTTGCAGGACACCTAAAAGCCTAGGCCTCTGCATCTTCCCTGGATTGCCTCCTGCAGGTCACTTCATAGATAGGGGGTAGTCTGAATGTGGCAGTCTTATCTGACCATGTATTCTGTACTGGATGGTATAAATATTCTCTCATGCTACCACAAGCCTCATGGGACTAGCTAGATCTTACCAGCATATTTGCCTGGCCACGTTGGATCTCTAAGTAATTAGACCAGAGAGAAATGCTGTTTGCCTCCAAGCAAGCAAGCATGGCTCCCTGATAACTCAAAGGCAAGTAAAATACAAAACTACCATGAAGTAGACGAGACTCTTGTGAAGGCTTGGAGAAATATTTAACTGGCATTAGTATTAGTCTTTGGTACAGAGACATGCCATCTCAGAAACCCCCTTCTCTACCCTATAAAGGCAATTCCAGGCAGATCTTGGCTCAAGATATTAGGTGAGGTGCTAGGAGAAATTACCTGTGGGCATTTGATCCTGCCAGGGAAGTTACATTTAGCTTATAGCTTCTCCCAGCTCTGCTAGGAGGCTTTTAATTAGCTCTTGGTCCTTGTAAACAGCCCGATGGTCTCCTGAAGTTGCTACATTTCTATAGAGCTGTTTTCCTGTTTTCCTCTCTAGATAGCCCAGCCCAAACTGGGCTGGGCTGAGAGTTTGGGTGGATTTCTAGCAATAAATTAAGCTGCAAGAAGAAAGAAGCTCTCTTCTTTTTTCCCCCTTTTGCCATTTCGGCTTCCCTTGGTGTTTTGCTTCTCCGTCCTCTCCATTCTCTGTTGGGCCTCAACACGTGGTGGCATCCATCTTGGCCTACACCTGGCTGGGGCCTAGCTGGGAACCCAGAGTCCAGAGGTTTTCCCTGCTCTTGGATTGTATATTGGAACCTGTGATAGTAAAGCCTTTTTAAAAATGCATCGGATTCCTGAGTCTTCATCCACTCCCCGCCGGCTTAGGAGGTAGAAAAGGAACTCGCTTCCCGGCACTGCCGGGACCTCGGCGCGCGCCCCTGACAATACTATATTTTGATTCCTAGAAAAGTTCATCAGTAGCTACGTATAGTACAGAAAGTAATGTGCTTGTCTTGGATGTGGCCAACCCCAGTTTGATCCCTTTACACCTTACGCGCTCCACAGAGCACCCAGAATCACCCCCTAATTACATAGTCAGGAGTAGCCCTGAATACCACCAGATACCTGCTCCAGCCCCTGACTAAAGGTCATTCTTTTAAAGGGGAGGAGCCGTCTTTCACAAACAAACAAAAAAGATCTTAAAACTAAGAAGGAAACTATTCCAGTAAAGGTGACCTTGATCCATTTTGTTTCCCGTAAACGTTGGCTAAAACAAGAAAAACATCTGCAGAAAGCAAAATTCTTGCACGAACACCTGGTTGGATGCACAAAAGGGTAGTGTTCAGGGAAAGTATTTTGGTGGGTGGGCTGTGCTCCGATTCCAGGGTGAGGAAGATCTGGGACCTTGTGGCTCTTAGGCTCACAGTTGGCAACAGAAGGGACAATCTCTGCCATCTATTTGTGAAAAGGAAAATTAATTTCAAGCTAAGAGGGATTGCCAAATTCAAATCCTTATTTAAGAGATCAAACGAAGACTGGATTGATGAAAGAACTTATTAGGGATGCTGATGCCTGAGTAGAGCCCATACTCCCAAAAGTCTAGTGGCCCAGGCATAGCTGATGACTTGCTACATAACCTGGCAGTGTTTTATAGGGTGAGGAGAGTGTCACAAATAACATTCCTCAGCTCAGGACACAGAGCTGTTACTTCCTGCATAAGATCTGTTGCTTCAAGTCCTACTGATTCATTTCTCTACCTTTTTGATTTTTCTATTTTTAGTGGGTCTAAGCAATAGTTTCATACTGGTTTGCTTCCGAAGCTAAGGCTAATGGCATTTTCCAGGCCAACAATGACATCTGGTGGCTGCTTCCAGAAAATCTCTCCATCTGCTTGTGTTACTGAAAACTTCTGGTACAGTGTTACTTAAATTCAGTTGAATTTAGAGCCAGAGCACACAGCTGATGTGGGTTCAATCCCTGGCATTCCATATGATCCCCTGGGCTTCATTTCAGGGTTCAGTGCCAAATGATTCATTCAGCCAGTGTGGAAGGCCCTTTTGTTATGGCATTGAAAACAGTAGTCTAAGTAAGACAGACTGTGCTCCTATGGACCTTATCAAATCAGTAGAAGGCCTTCAGAGAAAAAGACTAAGGTCTCCAGAAGAGAGAAAAGGCTACGAATACATTGCCTTCAGACCCAAGATATAGCTGTTCATCTCCAATCTGTCAGTCAACTATATAGATTAGGGACTTGAACCAATAAAAATTGCATGAGACAATTCCTAAAAAATGTAGAGATGGTAGTGCTAATACCAAACTAGAACTGAGCATTAAATACAGGCAAAAAGATACAAATGATAACCTCTAAATGTATGTATTACAATCCACAATGTGAAAAAGAAGAAAGAGAGAAAGAGAGAGAGTGAGAGAAAGTGAAAGAGAGAAAAGAGATAAAGAACTTGCAATTGAGGCAGGCTGGGGAAGGGGGAGGGAATCGGGAACATTGGTGGTGGAAAATGGGCACTGGTGGAGGGATGGGTTCTGGAACACTGTATGACAGAAACCCAAACATGAACATCTTTGTAATTGTTTATCTCACGGTGGTATAATAAAATATTTTTTAAAAATGTAGAGATGGACACACACACACAGACACACACAGAGACACACACACACACACACATACACACCACTATTGTTCTATTGGTCCTGCTTCTTTGGAGAACCCCAGCTAATATATTTAATGCCCCAGAGGTTACGTATGTGTATATCACTTGATCACTTGATCACTTGAATCCCATTATTTATCGATTTGCTCGAGCGGGCGCCAGTAACATTTCCATTGGACCCTATCATGTGCCAATGTAGCCCAATGGCATCTGGTTGATTCAGGAATATGAAGAGCCTCAAACCGTTCTTTCAGGGTCTTGACAAGGAAGTCTGACCATCTTGTAGGTGGGCGGCCACATGATCTTTTGACATCCCGTGGGATCCAGTCGGTAATGGCTCTAGTCCAGCAATTGTCTCCGAATCACATTACATGTCCAGCCCATCTGATTTTCATGGCCTTGGCAAACGAGACAGCATCCCTGATTCTGGAATAGATTCTTGATTCTGGAATAGATTCTTGAAGAGATGTGGCCCACTGCCAGCAATTTCTATCTTCATTGTCTACGCACCAACATCCACATACAAAGAAGATGAAATTGAGACATTCTAATGGAATTGGAGGAGTTCTATAAAAAAGATCACACCTTCTACAAGATCATAGTCGGTGATTTTAATGCAAGATAGGACCAAGAAGATCGGTCCACATCGGGACCCACATCGGGACCCATGACCTAGAATGGAAAAAACAGGGTGAGAGACTATCTGAGTTCATCATGTCCACCAAGACCATTCATGTGAACTCACAGTTCCAGAAGGCTGAAGTGAAACGTTGGACATGGGAATCTCCTGGCAGAAAGTTCCACAATGAAATTGACCACATCATCTTCAATCGACAGTTTTGTCTGACCGATGTTGCTCTCGTCCCCAAATTCCAAACAGGATCGGACCACCGCTCTTCTTCATGCAAAATTCTACTTCCCGCAACGGGAGAAAAGGCTGCAAAGTTTAAGAAGAGAACTCCCAGAATAACCACCAACTGGGAACTCTTTGGCACCATTGTAAGAACATGGGAAGATACCATCATTGATGACATCGATGAACAATACAACTGACTGGTTCAGCACCTCCATGATTGTGCGAAGAATGCCGAGAGAGGGGAAAGACACAAAAAAGGACGGGGGGAAGTCTGAGTGTCTTCAGAAACTCTTGAGCTCATTCGCCAACGTGGCAAGGCGCACGCCTCAGGAGACCAAATGCTAACGTCCAAGCTTGCTAAACAGTGCAGGGAAGCGATAAAAGAAGACCTCAAAGACAGAAGAGCAGAAATACTGGAAGATGCAGCAGAAGCCGGAAAAGCATTTGCACTTCCCACCTGCCCTTCGCCAACTATAAGACCAAGATGACTGCCCTCCGACGCCCTGATGGATCTATCACATCTTCCAGAAAGGCAATGGAGAAGATTATCCAGGACTTCTACTCAAATCTCTTTGATAGCCACATCCACTTGCCCACATACCAAATTCCACAGGATGGATATGTCATTCCCAATGTTCTCCCTTCTGAAATCTGACATGCCATCTAGTTGGTAAAGAAGGGAACAGCACCAGGCCCAGACAAAGTCAGACCAGAACACCTGAAGAATCTGCCGTCGGTACTCATCAGTACACTAGCTCGGATCTTCACACGCTACCTGTCCGAATGCAAGGTGCCCTCCCAATGGAAAACCAGCAGGACAGTTCTACTGTTCAAGAAGGGAGACATTTACAACATCGGCAACTATGGCCCCAACTGCCTGTTGTCCGTCATCTACAAGCTGTTTACACGAGTCATCCTGAACAGGATTGGCAGAACACTAGATGAAGGACAACCATGCGAGCAAGCAGGCTTCCGGAAAGGATTCAGCACAATCGACCATATCCACACAGTAACCAAGCTCATTGAGGTTTGTAGGGAGTACAAGATGCCGCTCTGTCTCACGTTCAGAAAGCCTTTGATTTACAGAAAGCCTTTGATTCTGTGGAGACCGAAGCAGTCATCGAAGCCCTAGCCAAACAGGGTGTTGAACCCCAATACATCAAAATCCTTAGTGAGCTGTATTACGGATTCACCACCAGGATCTCACCATTCTACAAAGAAGTGATGTGTATATAACTATAAATATTATGTATAATTGCATATATATATTAGCTAATTATGAGAAAGAGGCCAATTGATAGTAATATTCCATTACTACTGGTGTAATAAAAGACCTAAATAAGAATTGCTAAGGAAAAATGCTTTTTTATCCTCTTAGACTTATATGCTTAGTGCAAATCCCATGAATGAGCAAGATTCAGAGGAGTGAGTTCTTCACTCTGGGTTGTGTGGGCTGAAGCCAGAACAGTCACATTTCCGTGGGTTTTGCTTGACTTCCGTAGAATTTGAAGTGATGACAATGTGTAAAAAAGAGAGAGAGAGAGAGACCTGTCATAGAGGCAGACTAGGGGAGGGGGAGAAATTGGGGTTATTGGTGGTGGGAAATGGGCACTGACGGGTGATGGGTGCTGGAACACTGTATAACCAAAACCACAACATGAACATCTTTGTGAAGTTCTTTTTTAAAACTTCAATTATATACAATTGTATATCTCATGGTCGTATAATAAAATACTTTAAAAAAAAACGACGTGATAAGTCATTGGCCTGCACCAGTGTTTTCAGAACCTTTGTTTCAATACCCTTTCTTATAACAGAAATGCACAATACAAAATTGATACATACATTCCAAACACTTGAATAATTTTTTAAAGAATTTCACTTAAATTAAACACTGGAATCTGAAAGTGCCTTTAATTGCATGTCAGAGTGACTACAATGCATCTTGGTTTATATAAAAATTTGTTTCCTTGGAGCATACAGTTACATGATGGCAGAGTTGTGTGTTTTTTTTTAATTAGGGGCTAAGCTAATTACTAGCTCAATGTGAAAATTCTCATTTGAGAAGTTGTCTTTTTTTCCACATGGCTGTTGACTCACATAAATACTAACAATATTTTGACAACAATTTTAAATTCATCTGTGCTTTAATTTTAGATTTCATGTTACAAAAGCTTGCTCATTTTAATTTTTTTTCTGTTTTCTCATTAATCTTTTTAATCAACTCAGGAAATATTTTTCCAAAGTAAAATGATGCTGATTTATTTCAAAAAAAGAAATAAAGAAGAAACCCAAGCAAATGAGAATACATGAAACTAAAAAGCATTTGCACCTCAAAAGAAACAGTGACCAAGATAAAAAGACAGCCCACAGATTGGGAAAGAATATTTACCCAGTAACAATCTGATAAAAGGTTAATAACCAAGACATATAAGGCACTAGTAGAACTTTACAAGAAAATACAGCCAATGTCATCAAAAAACAGGGAGAAGAAATGAACAGAAACTTCCTCAAAGAAGGAATTCAAATGACCAAAAGGAATATGAAAAACATGCTCTTCATCATTAATTATCAGGGAGATGCAAATCAAAATAACAATGAGATATCATCTCACACCACAGAGACTGGCACACATCCAAAAGAACAAGAATAATCAGTGCTGGCATGGATGCAGGGAGAAAGGGACTTTCATCCATTGTTGGTGGAAATGCCAACTGGTTCAGTCTTTTTTAGAAAACAATATGATCACTTGATCACTTGACATCCCGTTATTCGTTGATTTAGCTTGAGGGGACGCCAGTAATATTTCCATTTGACCCTATCACATGCCAGTGTAGCCCAATGGCATCTGGTTGATTCAGGAATATGAAGAGCCTCAAACCATTCCTTCAGGGAATTGAAGGAAGTCTGGCCATTTTGCAGGTGGATGGCCACGTGATCTTTTGACATCCCGTGGGATCCAGTCGGTAATGGCTCTAGTCCAGCAGTCGTCTCCATATCACATTACATGTTCAGCCCATCTGATTTTCGATGCCTTGGCAAACGAGACATTCATAAAAAACTAGAAATTGAGTTCCCATTTGACCCAGAAATATCATTCCTGGGAATATACCCTGGGACCCAAAAACACACAGCAGAAACACCATCTGCACTTCTATATTCATTGCAACACTATTCACAATAACCAGCATCTGAAAAAATCCCGAGTGCCCAAAAACAGACACTTGATAAAGAAACTATGGTACATCTACGCAATGGTATACTATGCAGCTGTTAGGAAAATTAAGTCATGAAATTTGCCTATAAATGGATGAACATGGACGGTATCATGCTGAGTGAAATCAGTCAGAAGGAGGACAGATATAGAATGACTGCATTTATCTGTCGGACATGAAAAATATGTAATATGAGACTAAGGAATGCCTTCAAAGGCATTGAAGAATAGCTAAAAGGACAAAGAACCTCCAGCTCCGGGCACATCTCTTTGACTCCACCGTTCTCCCTGCATTAACATACGCCTCAGAGACCTGGGCCCAACGAAAGCAGGATGAGAATGCTATTCGGTCTTCCAGAGAGGAATCGAAAGAGCTATGCCTGGAATATCACGCCTCACTCGAAGTGAGAGAAGGAATCCCGAGTTCCGACCTCTGTCGCTATTCCAGAATCAGGGACGCTGTCTCGTTTGCCAAAGCATCGAAAATCAGATGGGCTGGACATGTAATGCGATTTGGAGACAACCGCTTGACTAGAACTGTTACCGACTGGATCCCACGGGATGTCAAAAGATCACGTGGCCGCCCACCTACAAGATGGTCAGACTTCCTTGTCAAGACCCTGAAGGAACAGTTTGAGGCTCTTCATATTCCTGAATCAACCAGATGCCATTGGGCTACATTGGCACATGATAGGGTCCAATGGAAATGTTACTGGCGCCCGCTCGAGCAAATCGATGAGTAACAGGATTCAAGTGATGAAACTAATATCCAAGACCAGGGAAATTAAGGGCCCAGAAGGACTTGCCAATTGTTGGAATCTATCACATGTGTGTGGGGGAGCAGAGTGTAGGCAAGAAATAGAGAGGGCCAGTTTGCCAATAATAGTTGGGAATAGTAACGCTGGACTAAAATTGAGTATAGAAAAAAGGTGAAGAGATATACATTATAACCCTTCAGTGTCTGTATTTCAAACCATAAGGCACAAATGGAGAGAGAGAGAGAGAAGAAAAGTACCTGCCTTAGAGGCAGTTTGTGGGGCTGCGAGGGAAACAGGGCACATTGGTACTGGGAAATGTGCACTGGTGGAGGGGTGGGTGTTGGAACACTGTATGACTGAAATCCAATCATGAACAGCTTTGTTATGGTTTATTGCAGGTGATTCAATTTAAAAAAAAACAAATTTTTTAAAAAAGATAATTCTTTCACAGGTAGTTTGAAGAAATTCCTGGTAAATTCATATTTACTTTATTCATGGGTCTTATATTCATCAGAACAAGGTTCTGATAAATATCTGTATCAGCAAGATCCAGCCCTAGAGAGATATACTATTGTTTTGATATAATACGCCTGTTTCCCACATCTATCTGGGAATAAAGCAGTGAATAGGTTTGGCCTGTGGGGTGCTGGAGCAGTGAGTCACCTAAAGAAACAGGTCAATAGCAATACCTGAGGCACTGTGACAAGTGTCACTGTAGACTGGCTAAGGGAGCTCTAAAGGGTTCTGGAATCTCTCTCCAGCGATAACATAATAGACCTTAGCACTTCAGATGCATTGGAGGAGACCCTTTTGAAATATCTCCCTCGAGAAAACTTTAGGCATTTTTTTTTTATCCACTAGGGGAGTGAGAGAGGGGGAAAGTCGCAAGAGATTTTATCAATCTTGGGGTTTGAATAAGAGCAAAGGTGTAAAGTCATTTTCATAGACGACTTTCTAATTTTATGCCCAGCCCATAGCCAGAAATCTTAAGAATATCTGTGAATTTTTTGATGTTGTTTTGGTTTGGGGGCCATCCAACAGTGCTCAGGAGTTACTCCTGGTTCTGAATTCCTGATGGGCTCTGGGTACCATATGAGGTGCCAGGGATCAAACCTAGCCTGGCTGCATGGGTAGCATGGGTAGGCAAATGCCCTATCTACTGCACTATCTCTCTGGCTCTAGGTCTATAAAAATAATAATCTTATCTTAAAAGAAAAGATGAAGATACTAAACAGGTCTCTGTATCTGCAGCTATTGATTTGATTTTGTTCTCCCTAACAGTCAGGTCCAGAGATGCTGAACATTTGAGTGGTATTTGGGGAGGCAAGGTTCAGGAAGATGCTATCGGCTGATTTTCACTGTGTTAGAGCTTAGCTTCATCGGGGTATAAAGCAGATCCCCACCTACCACAGGGTCCACCAGATATACCTGCAGTAGCTCCTACCCACATTTGAGTAGGAGCTATTTTTATCCTATTGTCCTATTTTCATCTGGCCTCAGCACTTCAGAATTTGGTTATTAGGTTGACAGTTCTGGAGTCTGATTTTGTCATCACCATCCTCTCCATTGCCAAAGTCAAAGTGAGGACCTAGTCACCAAGAAAATAGTCTAGCAGAACAGGGCACTTCCTCTAAGGTGCTTTACCTAGCAGTGAGCATTGGACTCTGCCAGAGTCTACATCCCTCCCACGGGAAAAGCAGCTGGTCAGTACCAGCACTCCGGGCTCACTTTGGCTAGCCCCACCCCCACCCCTCACCATCAATTTAGAATGACAGCAACAAGAACTTGTCAAAGTCAAGCTCTCCACGGCTCTTTGCTACCATTTTTTAAATGACATCAGTTTAGTTACAAGAATGTTCCAGAAAAGATCACATCTATGAAAGACTCATTCAAGTTGCCAAGCCAGGGTTGCTTTCAACTTGACAGCATGGAACTGAAGGAAAGACAAGCTCTCATGAACAAACTCATTAGGCAGCTGGGAACCCTTCAGATCAAACACATGGGTTCAAAGGCGTCTCCCCTCCTTACAAGGAGGGACATGGGGAAGCCAGCAATCCTTGGGCCGACTTCTCTCATGAAACACCTGAGTCATTGAACCAGAGGACAGAAAGAGTCGCTTTCAAAGCAAGGACATTAGGGGCCTGAGTGATACTACAGCAGGCAGGGTGTTTGCAATGAGGCTGACCTGGGTTCAATCTGCAGCATCATATATTATCCCTCAAGTGCACTAGCTGTGATGGATGCCTGAGCACAGAGCCAGGAGTAAGCCCTCAGCAGTGTTGGGTGTGGCCCCAAAAAAAAAAAAAAAATAAATAAAAAAGAGAAATGACATGGTCTACAGAACCGGTCTACAGAACCGGTTACCAGGCTCGGTGCAGGGTGAGCGGAAGGACTAGTTTGGGGATGGAGGGTGTGGGGTTGGAACACGTAGGCATGAAACGCCTATTATTAAGATTATCAATTAGAATGGCTAAAGTGAAAAATAAAATGAGTAAATATAAATAAATAAACCACATGTAGAAAGTCTCCCTCTTTACACTGGTCCAACGTGTTGGCGTTCAAGCTACGGCAAGCCTAGAGGCAGGAGACTCTGACGCCCAGAATCCTGCAGAAAAGGCTCACTGGGGTCAGGAGTTCAGGGCAGGACTCCGGCTGCCGGTGGAGAGGAAAATCAGACCCGCAGTGAGCTATTGCAGAATGGGAATGCAGGGAAGGAGAAGGGAGGAGAGGGGGTTAGCTTCAGGGAAAATGAAGCAGCACTAGCTGAACCAGCTGCTATGTTTCAGATAAGCTTGAGCACTGGAAAATAGAGCCCCTAGAGGGCCGGAATCATAGCACAGCTGGGAGGGAATTTATTTAGCATGTGGCTGCCCCGGATTCCTTCCCAGCATCCCATATGGTCTCTTGAGCACCACCAGGAGTAATTCCTGAGTGCTGAGCCAGGAGTCAGGAGTAGCCCCTGAGCACGCCGGTATGACCAAAAAAGGAAAAAAAAAAAAACAGAGTCCTTAGTTCCCTACATCTGGGGACATCCTAATGTGAGCAGAAATTATGTTTTTTCTTTGGGCAGCAGGGAAAGGGAAGGTAATATTATTCTGGTATCATTTAATAGATACCAAAGGTGGTGAGTACTAATTCTAGCTCTGTGCTCAGGGACCACTCCTGGCTAGCAAGCCCTGGGGAGCCATATGCAGTGCCACGGATTGAATCTGGGTTGGCACTGTGCAAGGCAAGTACCGTAACCCTTGTAGTGCTCAGTTCAATTTTGTCTTATGTGCACAAGTGTGACTTTGGCGCACCGAAATCAGGAGCTAAACAACTTAAATCCATTAGCCACAATACATGAGGGACAATATCTAAATAGTTGAAAAACAAAATGAGAAACATGAGTGGGAATTTGTCTCCAAATAATATTACTATTCCTAAGAAAAAAAACAGCCGAGTATTTCCAAATGAGTACAAGGAATAAGTCCTGCCATTGTAGGTTTGAGGTGTGGCTCTTGACAGCCATACGTGTCTTTGAAAATGCAATGAAAAAGCAATGACCTTCTTAATAAAGTTCAAAATAATACCTTCCCTTCCAGAAAGTCTCAATATGCACAAAGTTCCTCGCCAAACTTGCACACAACAGTGCATATATTTTAAGAGATCATATTGGGATTTATGCGATCTGAAGAGAAACCAGACATGGGGCAGAGCTGCTACTTGCTCTCCCTGTGCCCAGCTGCTTGTGAGGCGCCGGGGAGGCATGGCGGGTTCTAGCCCTGGCCTGCCACCCAGCTGAGCCTTACAACAAGCCAGACCACCCCTCCCCCACTCCATGGGGCCCACCATTTTCCACATACGGACTTCCCTCTCGTCACAACTCCACCCAGCAGACCAGACTATCACAGCCCGGATCATCGACAGCCACCCTGCGGCAGTTTCTTTTCAATCCGGCCCAGGTATGCTGAACCAGAGACTCTCAGACATGGAGCAGAGCTGCTACTTGCTCTCCCTGGGCCCAGCTGCTTGTGAGGCACCAGGGAGGCATGGCAGGTTCTAGCCCTGGCCTGCCACCCCAGCTGAGCCTCACAACAAGCCAGACCACCCTCCCCTACTCCATGGGGCCTGCCATTTTCCACATCCGGACTTCCCTCTCATCACAACTCCACCCAGCAGACCAGACTATCACAGCCTGGCTTTGCATGGCCACTAGCGGCCACACTGTTTATCAATAAATGCTTTATTTAGAGGTGACTACAACAGTATGCCACCTGCACAGCAAGCCTGGCAAGCTGCTCGTGTAGTATTTGATATGCCAAATACCAGTAACATTTATATTAGGTCATTCTCGTGACCTAATATAATTGTTTGAGGCTCTTTATGTTCCTGGAGCGGGCGGATGCCTTTGGTTTCTACTAGCATGAGACGGACATATGGAGATATTACTGGTGCCCGCTCCAGCAAATAGATGATTAACAGGAAGATAGTGATAGTGATAGTGATATTGGGATTAAAAATGAAGAGCTTTGCTTTTATTTTTTTTATCAGCCAGCCAAGACACATACATAATAATTTACCCAGTGGACCCTTCTTTTGTTTTTCTGTCATCAATATGTTTTGATAATGTCTCAAGTTTTCTCTTTTTTCTTTGGGAATGGGGAGTCACACCCACGATGCCCAGGGGTTACTCCTGGCTTTGCACTCAGGAATTACTCCTGATGGTGCTAAAGGGAACCATATGGAATGTCGGGGATTGAACCCAAGTGGGTCATTAGCAAGCAAACACCCTCCCCACTGTACTATTTCTCTGCCCACCCCCACCAACCACTATTTCAAGTTTTCATCATGATTCTGGTTTCCAGGATTACGATATTTTTGCTTTGGGAGTGGGGACACAATCCCCACCCCCAGGGATTTTTGTGGGCAGGACCGTGAAAGAGGCCAGGAGGACTGAAAATAAGAACTGTCTCTTTTGGTTGGTGTGGGATGAGGAAGCCGACCTGGAGTCTTGCGTTGGAGGACTCTCAGGCAATCAGAACCTTAAAATCTGCCCATATTGCCTGGCAAAGACTCTAGTAATGAAATTTGCAGCCAGAGATGTTGCTGGTCCAGCTAAAAGCTCCTGCTTCATCATGGAAGTGGATGAGCCATGAGGACTACCAGAGAGAGCCGACTTGTGGGACCTTGGGAGTCTGTGGAAATGTGGACAGAGAGATGCTTAAGTCACTAAAACTTTCAGGCAGAGCAATAGTACAGTGGGTAGGGTGTTTGCCCTGCCCAAGCTGACCCGGTTCCATCCCCAGCATCCCATTCAGTCCGCTAGTACCACCAGGAGTAATTCCTGAGTGCAGAGCCAGGAGTGAGGAAATAAGGTCCTTCTACATTTTATCATTTAGGTATGAAAATTAGCCCATCTTCTAACAAATTCTTGGTGTAGATATATGAATGTAGAACACATATGACATACACATTTATATCTCATAATAATCACTGTCACTGTCTTCCCATTCATCGCCGATGTGCTCGAAGCAGGAACCAGTAACATCTCCATATGACCTGACTCATGCAAGTAGAGCCCAAGGGTACCTGCTTGCTCCAGGAACATAAAGAGCCTCAAACTATTCCATCAGGACATGGGAATAAGATCTATAATTGTTACTGGTATTTGGCATATCAAATATGACATGGGTAGCTTGCCAGGCTCTGCCGTGCAGGTAGCATACTCTTGTAGTCATCTCAAAATCCAGCATTTATTGATGAACCGCTGAGCCAGGCTGTGATAGGCTGGTCTGCTGGGTGGAGTTCTGATGAGGGGGAAGTCTGGATGTGGAAAATGGAGGTCCTCATAGAGTGGGAGGTTGTCTGGCTTGTTGTGAGGCTCTGGGCCAGATTAAAAGAGACTGCAGCAGGGTGGATCTCGATGAGCCAGGCTGTGATAGGCTGGTCTGCTGGGTGGAGTTCTGATGAGGGGGAAGTCCGGATGTGGAAAATGGAGGTCCTCATGGAGTGGGGGGGGGTTGTCTGGCTTGTTGTGAGGCTCTGGGCCAGATTAAAAGAGACTGCAGCAGGGTGGATCTCGATGAGCCAGGCTGTGATAGGCTGGTCTGCTGGGTGGAGTTCTGATGAGGGGGAAGTCCGGATGTGGAAAATGGAGGTCCTCATAATAATAGCATGATATTATAATAATAGCATGACACATGGGTCAGAAGAGAAAGCAAGGTCTGCTGTGCTGGCCGACCTCTAACTACCTTGGACAGGTGACTAGTGTTGAACTTGACTTCTGTCTTACCTGCTGTGGATGAAATGTCAAAACCCACACCAGGAAGTGAAGGGGGCCCAGTGCTGACACTGATTGTCTTAAAAGGAATTTAGCAACTCTCCTGGTGGCCTGGCTCAGCTGCATAGGGGTTCACCAAGGTCAGCTCAGATGAGAGAAGCTGGCCTCCTAGGGGTGGGAGCAATAGCAGAGCATGTAAAGCATCTGCTCTACAAGCAGTCAATTCAGATTCAATCCCCAGCATCCCATATTGTCTCCCGAGCACCGTCAGGAGTCATTCCTGAGTGCAGAGCCAAGAGTAAATCCCTGAGCATCACCAGGTATGATCCAAAAAGACAAAAAACGAAGTTGTTCTTCTAGTCACACTGCCTTTTTCTCATCAACTGAATAAGTTGAGTTTCTCCATGTGTTCTAAGTTAGTTGATGTCAGATCCGATTTTTATTGAATCTGGAAGGATAATCAGATGTTGACAGAAGTGAGCAATGCTCCATTTAAAACTTTCATCTTAGGTCTTTGTGAGAGAAACATCAGGGGAAATTGATGACCATAAAGATTTATATTAATCTAGGGAATTTCTTTCTTGCTCTGGAATGGTAATAGTTATTTGAGTTATAACTGGATAATGGAGACTATTGAATACGGGAGTCCTCTATTGTTAGCACTCATTAATCATTTTTGTAATTAAAAATATATTTTTCTATTCAGTCTATTTTTAGTATTTCCAGTATATTTATCAAATGAAACATCATAGATACCAAATACTTGAAATAATTTTGAAAGAATGATTGATAAAAGGAAAGTTTTAATCCACTGAGCACCAATATAAACATCATCCATAGTTAAAAGCATTTTTATACTTCGTATTTATGGGATTCCTTATTTTGAGCTTGTAAGCATAATGATAGACTGATGGCTTTCTTTCTGTTCTCATGAACTGTGTATACTCATTTTAAATAGTCTAATGGAAAGTACTATAAAGTAGAAATCACCCTAAATCTTAACTCCCAAAGACAATCAAATTTAGTATCTTAGTGATGAACTTTCAAATATTACCCAAAAAGATATGCTCGGAAACAGACCTAGCTCACACAAACACTGGCAAAATTTACATACTAGTATGCAAATGTGGAAATAATCAAAGACTTCCTGAATCAAAGTGGACCCAAATCAAAGACCACAGAGTC
>JAJIBD010010209.1:0-51865 GCA_021461705.1 Cryptotis parvus | reverse complement strand
CAGGGCCCTCGCAGGAGGTGAGGCGACCGGCCGGGCGCGAGTAGCGCTCCTTCGGGTTAGGGCGGCAGGAACGGAGAAACTGAGGGCCATTGGACGGCAGCCCAACTCCTGTGGTAGTGGCGACGCGCCTTAAACTCCTGCTGGAGTTCCGTTGTGAGAGGTGCTCTTCACCTTGTCACTCTCTCCTTGTATCTGTTTGCAAATTCCGGTTTTTAGTGTCCCTAACTCCTACACCAGAGTAATTTATACTACTCACTACTACCAGCCCTTGTGATTTTTTTTTTTTTTTGGGCCATTCACTCCCCCACTTGTGACTGTACAGGCCCGGCCTGAAAAGCAGACAGGACCGATGCATCCTGGGAAAAATGGGAGGGCCCTGGAGGAGAGGCTGGGCTCCTGGGTTCCCTTTGGGAAGCAAGATCGAGGTATCTGGCAAAGGAATCTGTTAGAAAACTACTTTCTCCCCCTCTGCTACATGTGTAAATGCATGTTGAAGAGGTGGGAATCCCCGGAAGAGGCCTTGTGGTTTCCTGTACCAATGGTTTTTGCTTATGTGGATAGGGTGGGGGTATAACACGGGTGGGGCCCAGTCCTCTGGCCTCCACCCTCTCCCCCACATTAGCCCCGCCCTTTTGCTGCCTCATAGCTGCTCACCTAATTATAGCCCTGGTTATATGTGGGGACAAGGGTGATTGGTTTCAGTGACAAGTAACACCTGAGTCCTCCTACCCCCCGGAATAAGGTCTTTGCCCATCTCAGAGATTTGGCATCTTTAACTCCCTGAGCGCCTACCTTCCCAAGCCACCCTTTTAATGTGGCCTCACTCGGGAGTGGTCTCTATCCACAGACATGCACCGGTTCTTAAATACTTGTGATCTTATTCAGTAACCGAGGGACTTTGACTTTAGTTGGGAAATGGGATAAAGGGAACTGGAAGCAACCTTGCCAGGGTGGGATAGATTGGTGACCCAGTTAACCTCCCATCTTTATTGACGTCAGTTCTCTTAACTTTAGTTGGAATCGAAGCCTCTTAAAAAATGGCAGATGATTTGGACTTCGAGACAGGAGATGGGGGGCCTCAGCCACCTTCCCGATGCAGTGCTCAGCATTACGTAAGAATGGCTTTGTGGTGCTCAAAGGCCGACCATGTAAGATTGTGGAGATGTCTACCTCCAAGACCGGCAAGCACGCCACGCCAAGGTTAGAATTTTACCTATCCACATCTTGGCTTCCCCAAACCTGTACATATCCATGGGCTTTGGGCAAGCAGACTTTGCTGTTTTGCATCTAATTCTGTGTTCCTCTACCTCTTCCAGTCCTTGTATTCAGCCCTGGTTTTCTTTCAGAAACTACATTTTTTCTGTTTTGGGTATTCTCTTTTACCCCATCATTCTCTGGTGGGTTGAGCTTTCCTAGTGAGTCTTTTGTGCTTTGGTTTTTCAGCTGCTCTCTTTTTATTTCTGACTTTCCGTTTGCCATCCCTTGAGCTTTCCTGGTCACTTGATTTTACCATGACTTGACCCCGTGATTCTCCAGCTCTATCATGACCTGGCAAAATACTTGCTTGCCTAAGTTTCCAAGTTTCACCACTCTCCTTAGATTCTTGAACAGCATCACAGTGCTGCCTATCCTGAGTTACTGGAGCCTCTCCCCCTTCCAGCATCATCCTTTTAGGCCAGCCTTGGACCAGGGTTGTTAATGCCAGGCAGTACTCAAGGGTCAACCCTGCACACTTGGGACACCATATGGTACCTGTAATGCATCTTGGGGTCTCATGCTGAGTATGTGCTCTGCCACTTGAGCCTTTTGCCAGTCCCAGTATCTTTGCTTTTTTCTCACGCCACTTTTCTCTAACAATTTTAAAGGGAGGATATGGTGTCAGAAGTAGAGTGCTTGTCTTGTATGCCTTAAGTTGGAAAAAGGTGGCTCTGGTTCATCCTTGGATTTGAGATTTTATTTCTTGTTTTTCATCTCCTATTGACTTGGCATTTTTGTTGGGTTAATCAGTAATATCTAGATACTTGCTTTCCTAATTGCACAGTTCTGTTCTACTCCCTCTGCCTTTATCCCCTCCATTTGTTTTCTTTTTATCCTTTCTCTTACTCCTGTTTCCTCACATCTACCTTATGTCTACAGCCTTTCATGACAGTCTCCAAAAGTCTGTGCATACTTGCACACAATTTCTCCCTTTTCCCAAAGATTCTTGGTTTTCAATGTTTAGTAACTCAAGGTGACTTATGTGCCGATACCAGCTTCCCCCACACACACACTTCCAGATTGTCTTGAATGCTATTAATCTCAGTCTCTTTGGGGGGTTCATACCCAGCGATGCTCAGGGACTGCTCCTGGCTCTGCACTCAGGAATTACTTCAGGCAGTGCTCGGGGACCATATGGGATGCCGGGGATCAAACCCGGGTCAGCCATGTGTAAAGCAAATGCCCTCCCCGCTCTGCTATCACTCCGGCTCTGTTAACGCCAGTCTCAGTGATCTTGATTTTATGTTCTTTTAGAATTTTTTTTTCTCTCATTGATTTTTGGTTCAAGTCCAGCTCTATCTCTGCCTGCAATAATGTAGTCTCTCAACAACCTGGAACAGCTGGAGTCTTTTATCTCCTTCATCCCAGAATTTGCCTTGGTTTTTCTTTGATGTGATACATATGTACAGGTCCACCTGGTTGGTATTGACATCTTTACTGGGAAGAAATATGAAGATATCTGCCCATCAACTCATAATATGGATGTCCCCAACATCAAAAGGAATGATTTCCAGGTATGTTTGATACTCTGGGCTGGATGGGTTAGTGGTTATGGGGAACTGGAGGCTGACCAGAGAGCTTGATGGGGGGGATGGCAAAAGGTATTTAGTATTTAGTTTGCACCTTTATCCTTGGTCTGCTAAGCCTCTTTCCCTATCTGCCCCCAGCTGATTGGCATCCAGGATGGGTATCTCTCACTGCTCCAGGACAGTGGGGGAGGTGCGAGAGGACCTTCGCCTCCCCTGAGGGAGATCTTGGCAAGGAAATTGAGCAGAAGTACGACTGTGGAGAAGAGATCCTGGTGCGGTGCTGTATATCCCCGTCCCCAGTTTTGCTGTGCACCTTTTCCTCTGCGCTTAAACATTTTTTTCTTTGCTCTTTTCTCCCCTCCCCCAGATCACGGTGCTGTCTGCCATGACAGAGGAGGCAGCTGTTGCAATCAAGGCTATGGCAAAATAACTGGCTCCCAGGTGAGTGGACACTTGTCCCCAGCCCTTTAACTTTATTATCCTCATACTCTTAAATTGTTCCAGATTGGTTTTTGCCTGTCTCGTGTCATTCCTCTTCCTGTTGAGGACATCATTGTCTTACTTGGTTTCTCTTTCTTACCCAGGGTGGCGGTGGTGGCAGCAGTGATCCTCGAGCCTGCAGAGGCCCCCTCCCCCAGCCTGGCCCAGCTCTGGCCTGGCCCTTGGCTGGATTCCTACACAATTTATTTGATGTTTTATTTTGGTTTTCCCCCACACCCCAAACTGTCGGGGAGTCCCTTCCTTTACCCCTGCTCCCTTGGCCAGGAGCGGCGAGCCATGGCCTCGGCGAAGCTGCCCTCCTCTTCCCGCGCACTACAGCCCTAGTGGGGAGAGGAGTGGGTGCTGCTTGTGGTTTAGCTTTTTTCTTTTTTGTTTTTTTTTTTGTTTGTTTTTTAAAAATTCAATCTGGAATCAGAAAGCTGCGGATTCTGGCAAATGGTCCTTATAACCTTTCCCCACTCATCCCTAGTCTGGTCCCTGAACCTATCGCCCTTTGCCCCAGCATCATCCCTACAGACTGGGGACCAGCCCCTCCCCTGCCTATGTCTCCCCAAATCCCTTTAGATGGGGAGGGAAGAGGAGGAGAGGGGAGGGGACCTGCCCCCTCCACAGGCATCTAGGAGGGCCCCTGCCCCACGGGCTTCACCCTTTCCTGCGGGCTCTCTCCCCGACACATTTGTTAAAATCAAACCTGAATAAAACTACAAGTTTAATATGAAGCCCCCTCAACTTGGTTGCTTCTTTGAATTGGGTATTTGTTGGCGGTCATGGTGATTGCTGGCTAGAGGAGCTGAAATGTAGCTGAGGTCCTTTACAAACTCCTCATGCTTTCCAGCTGTGGCCCAAGTAAGTTCAAAGATATATACAAAAATAGCAGGGACAATGGCAGGTAAGTTTTTATTGACCTGGGACACACATAAGGGACCCTCATCTATGGCAGGTGGTGGGGTCTGGAAGATGTTTGGTCACTTGTGGTAGAATCGTGGGTTCTGGCTGTGCTGGATAAAGGGGAGCCGAGGACCAGGTTGGCTGGTGGCTGCAAAGCCAGACTGGTGGCAATGAGGAGGACGACGCTGTCAGAATATAGACTCTTCTTGCCGCCCGCCCCCACCCCCAAGAGAAAGAAAAAACCAGGGGATGCAGGCAACCTTTCAGGAGCACATTCTTACCTTTCCTGCTGGTTGAATCTGCACAGGGAGTTGGGGAGAAGCAAGGAGGCCAGGGGCTGGATGAAGAGCTTGGGGGTGCATGGGACGCAAAGAGGACTGCAGAGAACAGAACCAGGGTCTGAGACATCTTGGGGCTCTACTCTGAACCTCCCAAAGCATCATACTCACTGAGTCTGAGAAACCGGTCTGCTGGTTTGCGTGCTCCATCTGCTTTTGCAAGGACAGGGCACCGCCAGGCTGGAGGAACCCTGCAGAGGGAGACAGGATGTGAGACTGGACAGACGGGCAGGGGAGGAGGAACGTGGAGCAAGGTCCTTGCACTGGATGCTATTACCTGTCTGAGTGGGCTGAAAGTGACCGTGCACAGCATAGGGTTGTGGCTGTGGCTGAGACAGGTACTGTACAGTCGGAAATGCTGAAGGGGCTGAGGAAGAAGACGCAAACATAAGGATCACCTTTTGGAAGGCTGGTTAAGAGCCTCCTCCCATGCCCTGGAGGGAAGTGCCCTTCTCACTTACCCCCGGAGCTGCTGACTAGGACTATAGGCTGGTTGAGTGGGTCCATAATGAGGTGGAGGCTGAGCAGTCCCGTAAGCGCTGCCAGGGCTGCCTTGGAACTGTCCATGCTCTGGAGTTCCTGGGAAAGCAGCTGTATAGTGCCTGGTCTAAGGAGGGAGGGACATGAGAGCCATCGGTAAATGAATCAGTCACTTGTGTATACCTAGTCCATCCGGAATACGGGCTTTAGGGAAGGCAGCACAGGTGGTGTTGCTGATAAGGAGAATCAGGCTAGGCCCAGAATCCTCATCTTACAGTAAGCACTTGGGGTCCAAACATCTGTTTGGCTCTGTCGGCTGCCATTAGGGTGCCAGGGCGACTGTGTCCTCCAGGGCTCCCTACAGAGGAAGAGAGGCTTTATAATGAAACAGGAAATGGAAAGACTCAGAAGGGCCCACTCCCACAGTTTCATCCTCACCCTGCATGCTGAGAAGGTGTGTTCCTGTGTGAACTGTCAGGCTCTGCTGGTATGCAGCGGGTGTCAGAGTCGTTAGATCACTAGAGAAAACAGCGCAACAGACTCCTCTGGCACTGTGAAGACTAACCCGTGGCGCTTCCTCCCTGGTCTGAGCACCTGGTAGGTGTGGCCCCACCTAGCCCCCCACACCCCCTATAAAATGTCACGTTTTCTGTTGGTCCCAGTTACACTTCGCCCCAATGTAACTTTCCCTCTGGTGTTTTGGGCCACACTCCTGGGATGCTCTAGGGACCATATGGGATCCTGGAGATCAAACCTGGGAGGGCTGCATACAGGACGAGCCGCTGTACTACCCCCCACCCTACCCTCAGTGTAACGGATCTAATCCCACCTCTGCTCTTTCCGCCTCCGTTTTTCTTCCTCATGTAAAACTTTCTTAAGCTGCAAGAAAAGCTGGTGCTTCTCTTCCTGGAGAGCCAAAAGCTTCTCCTGTAACTTCAAGATCTGGAAGGGGAGAGATCACGATGAAGGCAGAAGAGGAAAAGGAAACTGCTGGGGGAGAGCAAGGGTCTGCTTACTTGTTCTTTGGTCTCCTCTAGTGACATTCTCTCTTCCATCTCCTTTTTCCTCCTTCTCTCCTGCTCTTCCTTCATTTTCTGTTCCATCATCTTGTCCACCTCTTCTTCCTCTATAGGAAGGGTCAGGAATGGGAACGTGACAAGTTTGGGCCTCACTAACAGTGAGGTTAACGGGGGTCATAGTGCGTGGGATTAAACCTGGGCAGGCCACATGGGAAGCAAGCGCCTTACGCTGTCCTATCTCTGGACCTTAGGTTTTTGGTGTTTTTTTTTAAAGATAAGATACTGGGATGTTCGAGGCTGAAGACCAACAAAACTGGTTTTACCTGATTTTTATGCTTTTGGTACGGGCTCAAGGATTCTCATCGCAGGAATAAAGGACAAGGGAGGGAGCGATTTGCTCGGTGTCTGCACGGTCGATCCCTGTTTCTTAGGATGGGCTTCTGGGGCTGGCTGAGCACAAGCCAGCCTGGCCAGCGGTGCCGCGAGCAGACCTCGTGGCCTCCCACCCGGCCCCAGCTCACCCCTGCCGCTTGCGCTCCCGCTCCATCATGATGTGCCGATGCAAAGCCCTGGCCATGGCGTTGGAAAGCTTGGGGCGCTCCAGGAGCGCAGGCATGATGCTGCCGGGGGGCGCGGGCCGTACGCACACGCCTCTGTCGCTGCCTGCCAGACCTCGGTCGGGCCTGCGGAGAGGCGGGCGCTCAGCGGGGACCGCGCCTGGGCAGGCCGAAGCCGTCCCGCCGCCCCGGTCACGTGGGCAGCGCTCGTCCTTGGCGCCCCAAGCCCTGCTGGTAGCCGCGGCGGCCACGCAGGAGCTCGGGGACCAGCCTCGCTCGCGGCGTGGGTCTCCCCGCCCCCTCCCCTCGCCAGCCGGGGCCAGCAGCTCGCCGCGCCACCTGCCTCCTCTCGGGGCTCCCGTGGCCTCCCGCACGCAGGGCTGCTACGTCACGTCCGGCAACGGGGCCGACTTCTTCCGGAGTCGGAGCCGCAGGCGGCCTCCGGGTTGGACGGGGAAGGCGGAAGCGCCGGTGACGGGTGCCCGCGGCGTCCAAGCCCGCTTGCGGAGCCCCCCTGCGGCGCCCCGGGCCGCGCGCCGGGAAGGGGGCGACGACAGACACGAGGCTGCTACTCTGACACGGCGTTTATTGGCGCTTTCGAAACCAGTCGCTCACAACTGACAGAGGGCCCCTTCTGCCCCGCGTCCGCCCTCACCCTCTCCGCCCTGTGGCCCCCGGAAAAAGCAGCTTCATGTGGGGCACAGGGGGACTCCTCTGGGATTCACAGTAACCAGGAAAAGACAACGGAAATAAATTAAGTGTCACGGGGAGGGGAGGAATTGGGAGTCCTGTTCCCCAAGTCAGTGCATGAAGAGGGGTGCCCACGGCCCGAGCTGGCCGCACAGGCTCCGCCTGACCAGAAGCGTCGCGGAGGGGCTCCTGCCGGCCCACCTGACGCTGCCTACATGCTCGGGGCATCCACCAGATGAGGCTTCCGGGGGCACTGGAATGAGGTGGAGGCAGACTCAAAAGTCCTTGGGCCCAGGCCCAGCTGTGCTTGTTGCAGTGAGGTCCCACCCTCACTCCACCCGTACCAGCAGGGCATAGAGGAGTGTGGCCCCCTTCTCCTTGGTTACCCACTCAAGTTCGGCTGGGCTGAAGTGAGGGTCAGGAGGTTCCCTGAAGGGCAGCAGAAGGGGCGCTGGGAGTATAGGAGCCAGGACGCACACACACCTGGAATGCCACCTGGGCCTGGTGTGTCCGCTGAGATTTGGGGTCCCGGAATCTGTCGATGAAGAAGCAAAATTAGTGTGGAAGGCCTACAGCCCCAGTCACCCCCTCCTGGCTGGAGAGTGCAGCTGTCTGATCCCTGGTGCCCGTGTGGGCCTGAGCCCTCCAGAAGTGACCCCAATTACCCCTCATTGCTTTCTTGAGCGGGGTCATGCCGTGCAGTGCTTTCTCAGAGCACACTTCTAGATCTGGGGCAGGGCTTGGGGTCCCCAAGATCTAACGGAACCCACCTCAGCCATGAGCAAGACAAAGACCCGGGCATTTCTCCAGCTTCCTGTCCACTGGCCCCCTTCGTAGTCTTATTCCCCTGATCTTGCTATTAGGAGAATCACCCCCTACCTTAGTGTGAACTTGTCTCTAGCCATTTTCCTACCCAAAACAATCTTCCTCTGGGGCTGGAGAGATAGTACAGTGGGTAGAGCACTTGCCCTGCATGCGGCGGGCCCCTGGCAACCCATACGCTGCCCGCAGCCCACCAGAAGTGGCTCCAGAATGCAGACCCGAGGAACTCCTGAGCACTGCTGTGTGTGCCCACCCCCCCTCCATTCTACCAAACCCCAAAAAATCTTTGTCTTAAGAACTTTTCCCTAAAAACAATCGCTAAAATCCCACCTTTTTTCTGCAGGGTACGGTGGCCTCCCCGGGAAGTGTCCAGAAGGCCAAAAGGCCACTCCTGGCAATACCGGGGCCCACTATGTGGACTAGACAGTTCTGGGCAGGCTAGAAGTGGGCTCAGGCCCAGAAGCGTTAGGGGGCCACCCAGGGCACCCGTGTTGTTTGGACCATGCAGTCTAGAGAACCGAACCCAGTACCATGTGCTCATCACCTGAGCTGTTGTCTCCCAGGCCCCAGTAACTGCCTATTTAGCCCACTTCTAAGCACTTCAGGTTCACTTCACCCCACTCTGCTTTCTTGTTTCCATAGTGCTGCTTTGGGACCTTTAAAAAATACTAGATACAATTTAGACATAAACATTATAGCACGTTGGAGCAATAGTGTGGCATACAGGGCTATTGCCTTGCACACTGTCAATCTGGGTTCAATCCCCAGGACCCCGTATGGCCCCCTAAAGCCTACCAGGAGTGACCCCTGAGTGCAGAGTCAGGAGTAAACCCTGAGCATGGCCTGGAGAGACCAAAAAGTACAAAACATCTAGTGTGAGAAGACATATTTCCTTTTCTGGCCTACTAATATTGCAGAAAATTAGTGACAAATGTTGAAAGGGTGAGGTAGAGAGTAAGTAGCAAGATCAGGTGGTAAAGGAACAGCATATTGTGAAGACCCAGTGGCCCTGTGCTCTTCCCGGCACTCACTGCACTTTAGACGCCAGGATCTCAGCCCCAGCATATTGGAGGGAGGGAGAAAGCAGCACTGGAGGGGGCTGTTCCTCCCGAGGCGGTGCACAGTTCTCACCAGGGTCCTCAAACCCTAGCCCAGGCTCTCCCTTCAAGGGCCGGCAGCTCAAGATAGAGGCAGCACCTGTGAGGAGAGTTAAGTCAGGGAAGCCCCGGATGGCCTACAGGCCAGGCCTGCTCCTGTCTCTGGCACCACAGTACCTGCTCCCAGCTCCCCTTGGTCCAACACCCTCCGCACAGCTGCCACATTGCTCCCATGATATGCCATGTGCCACTTCTTAGTTAGCGTTCCAGCCTCCAGGCGGATTCACCCTAGGAGGGGAGAGAAGTCATAGAGCAAAGGTCACCGGCTAGACCTAAACAAGAAACACTGTCACTTCTTCCACCCACCCTCTTGGACGATTTTTTTTTCTTGGACTTTTTTCTTCCTTTACCATGCTTGGGGATCAAACCGAAGACTTCATGGATGCAAGCAAGCTCTCGACTTTGTTTTTCTTTTTTTTTTTTTTTTTGGGTCACACCCGCGATGCTCAGGGTTTCTCCTGGCTCTGCACTCAGGAATTACTCCTGGTGGTGCTCGGGGACCATATGGGATGCCAGGGATCGAACCCAGGCTGGCACAGGCCGGCCGCTGCAAGGCAAACGCCCTACCCGCTGGGCTATCGCTCAGGCCCCAAGCTCCCTACTTTGAGCTACAACCCTGACCCCAAGTTTTGTTTTGGGGGTTATAACCAGCAGTGCTCAGGGGTACTCCAGGTCCAGTGCTTGACGGTCATGCCCAGGGGTGCTCAGTATAGCGCCCAGGCCTCCAGCATATGCAGAGCATGGGTCCCAGCCTGTGGAGACATCTCCTTGACCTAGTTTGGGACCCAGTCTGGGTTTATTTGTTTGTTTGTTTGTTTTGGTGATGCTGGGCCTTGAATCCAGGGCCTTACACACGCAAGGCAACTGACTACAACTGAGCTACATCCCACCCTAGGACTTTCCTTTCTTATGGGGTAAGGTGAATAAGGCAAATGCATGACCCTGGCCCCTTATGTACCTGAGGTTGAACCTGCACCAGCCAAAGGGGAGGGCGTATTCCCGAGGGGGCTCCCCACGGCGCCTGTGGGCCTCATCTCCTCGAGTTTCCGGCAAGACTCACAGTAGCACAGGCTACGCTTAGGCGGAGGCATGAAATAATCCTCTGCAGAAGAGTGGAAGGCTTGGTGCGCTGGGTCTCAACCACACAGCTTCCAACTGGTCTTCAGGACTCTGGACATGGTCCTCTACAATTCCAGGCAATAAAGGGGTTTTGGGAACTGGGAACTCACCAGGAAGCAGCAACAGTTCTTGAAAACGGGAACAAAGGGGCGTGATACTCGCAGCTCTTGAGAGGACTAGCAGTGGGCGGTGGGCCCCAGCATACACTCTCCTTGATACCTGAGGAGGCAGGGCAAGGGGCATGGGAATGAAGGTCAGAAAGCACAGGTGCAGAGCGAGTAATGTAACATCCGCAGGTGTGACCCCAAAAAAGAAGCAGCATAGGTGGGGACTAGGGGGAAGGATTCTGGTCCCTCTGGGATGACTAACCATCTACCATGTCAGCTTTTTCCATGTCCCCTTGGGTTCCAGCACTCTTCCCACTGGCAGCTCCAGGCTCAGGGTTCATGATTGTCACCTGCAGAGAAAGGGGTGGCCAGCAAGAGCATAACCAGCCCCCAGTGTCGCATGATCATCACCTTATACAAAACTTCCCTTTCACTGGGCAGCCTCCGGGTACTCCCTCTTCCCTGCCTCCATTGCCACTGACCTGCTCACACTGCCCATAGAGATCCACAAGAGCATGGCAGGGCTGGGGGACATCAGGAACAGCCACCCCCCTGGTCCATCCCATTGATGTGAAGATGCAGTCCCCGGAACTGTCTAGACGCAGTCCCAGGATGGTGCCTTCAGGACACGTGTCCAGGTTTGGTCCAAACTTTTCACAGATCTGAAAGGAAAGACCTACTGTCTTCCCAGACACCAGACTCCCGTTGGCAGCTGTAACACCTACCCATTATCTATTTGAGGTTGCCAGTCTCTGGGCTTTTTGCTTTCATACTTGCCCACTGCCTGAACTGTAAACACTCCCTTTGCCTACTGCTTCATGACCTAGAATACAGTGTCTAGTACCTCCGCCCGCCAGCACCGTAGGTGTACAGGATTGATGTAGGAAGGCCCTTCATCAACCATGGAGCCCCCACTACAAGCCTGTCAGTCCTGTCCGGCCTGTGCCATTACTAAGCTGCTCAACTTCCTTTCAGCAAGCCCTCCAACAGACACCACCTTTTCACTTCGCTCTGCTCCCCACCTACCTTGAGACCATTGTGAAAGACTCCACGACCACGCAGCAGCCAGGCTGCCCGCTTGAGGCGCAAGCAGAAGCAGGGAAGTTGAGTCTTTCTGGTGGGCAAGTTATGACTCCCAGGACAAGAGAAGAGGTCCACTGGCGATTCAGGGAAGTCAATCCGCACCTGAGGAAGAAAGTGACTCCTCCCCCATCATGACCTCTAGGGACGGGGCCACCACCCATCAGAGACAAGTTCCTCACCCCAGCAGAGAGGAAAGACAACACTTCCTAGACTGCTGTTGGGATACCAGGTGGAGCTGGAAACGAAAAAATCCCTTTGTTTCTTTCTTTCTTTCAGACATGGTCTTGCTATTGCCTTTGTAAGCTCTATTTCCTTGGGAATTTCTTTTTTATAGCTAATTCTGATAACTTTTAGTTTGCAACAGAAAGAACGTCCGGCTTCCACCACCTGAAAAGTACTACAGCAGGCCCGGAGCGATAGTCCAGGGGAGGGCATTTGCCTTGCACACAGCAGACCTGGGTTCGATTCCCAGCATCCTATATGGTCCCCTGAGCACCGCCAGGAGTAACCCCTGAGCATTGTTGGGTGTGACCCTAAAAGAAAAAAAAAAGTACTACAGCAGGTGGGATGCTGGCCTTGCAAGCAGCTGATCTGGGTTCCACCCCAGGTACTACATACGGTTTTCCAGGCCCCACCAGGAGAGGTCGCTGAGTGCAGAGCCAGGTGTGACCGAAAAAAAAAAAACCAAACCCAATAACAAAAAGGGTCTCTTTAATCCAATTTACCAGATTAAGTGTCTCCCTGGACTCCAGCCACCTTTCCCTACTTCTTTCCTTACCAGTTCCAAGTAATCACAGTCTCTACCAGAGAACAGGAACTGGAGCCAAGGCATGCCTTTCACTGTCCTCACCCTGGAAAGGTTTCACTCCGGAAGGTGCCCTGGGGCACCGCAGGAAGAGTTAACTGTAGCTAGGAGGAAGGCCCACCTGAACCAGCAGCTGGGGCACCAAGGGCTGATTGAAAACTACGATGCCTTGATTGTAGCTGGCCACCCGAGTAGCTGTGCGGTTCCCATTGGACAAGAGGATATTCTTCCCATGGTTCTCCAAGAATTCAAGGGCTGTGGGCATAAAGGCCACTTGATTCTGGCCCTGGTGTGAAGAAGAGATTGATCTGCTGGGGTTGCCAATACAAAAGCCATACCACCCCAGTGGAGTTTACATGAAGCTTGGGTGTAAGCTGACCCGTCTGGAACAGGCAGAGAATCCCAAAATGACCCACTATCCAAAGCCCACCAACTCCCTCCCACGTGCCCAGGAGGCTCTGCAGCAGCCTTACTCCTAGGCTCTGGTCCTCGCCTTCATCATCTTCTTCGCCCTCACTGCCAGTGTCTGAGGCTGGGGGAAGGAGGCTGAGTGCCTTCTGACTCCTCCAGCCTTGTAGAGCTGACAATAGACACGCTCCGACAGGTCCATATAGATCCAACACTACCCACACACTCTGGGGGCACAGGAGACACAGGAAGTCAGACATAAGGAGAAAACCTCAACCCTAGCTCAGAAACACAAGGAAGGATAGTGGACCTACCTTGGCAATGCCAGTGGGCAGGCCCCATATCTTCTCCGTCTACCAGGATGTGCATTGTGTCATCTGCCTCGCCGGATGCCCACATGGCTCCCCACCTAGGACCAAGGTGGAACAAGGAAAGAGGCTAAACCTACTTCTTCCTGTCACCCCCACTCCTAACCCCACACCTGTCCCCAGAGCTGGTTGCTTCACCCCCAGCCTCTCCAAGTTCCGCCATAGTTCATCCTTTGGAGTTGCCCATCACGCCTCACTTCACAGCTGGAAACCATCCAGGTGGTCTTAGACCGGAGCTCTGGCAGGGAGGGTGGCAGCCCGGGCCACCACCTGCCCCAGGGCCCATCTCCCCAGGGGCCAAGGTGGTCAGCCCCAGCCGGAGGGAACCAGCCCACTTCTCATCCAGCTCTTCCACTTTCACCTGGGAGAGAAAAGTATCAAAAAGGTTAACAGTTGGGGATAGAAGGGTAGAAAGCAACTTGGTTTGAGCAAACCAAGGGCCCAGCAGCCTTCTCCAGCACGTCTCTACAGCCCACCTCAAACACTTCCTCAGTCCTGAGCTCCTTGGTGCTGAAGACAAGGCCGTGAGCATAGCCAGCTGCACGCACTGCCCTCGTGCCATCCTCCTCCAGAGAGATGTTCTTCCCACAGGTACTGTGAAATCGGTGAGCCACACCAGCTACTGTGGAGAGATGGCACCGGAGGAGGGTAGGATTGGGGCAGCAGGCTTTAGACAGGACAGAGCAAGCTTTCAGATGAAACAGGAAGTTGATACAAAGGTCCCTTCTACCATTACTCTTTCAAAAATCTCTGATGCCTCATACAAGACTCATTTCTATGTTGGCTACACTCAGTTTATAGTGGTCCAGTCCCTCACAAGCCAGAGTAATATCCAAGCTATGTACCAGGTATAACCTCCTCTCTTCTTTAACTGTTTCCAATACAAGTTGTTACCTCCCATTAGTCTGAAGTTCCTTCCTTTTTATTTCCTGGGGTGGGGGTTGGGGTTTGGGTCACACCCAGCAATGCTCAGGTGTTACTCCTGGCCCTGCACTCAGGAATCACTCCTAGCAGTGCTTGCGGGACCATATGAAATGCTGAAGATTGAACCTGGGTCAGATGCATGTAAGGCAAATGCCTTACCCACTGTACTCGCTGTACTATGGCTCCAGGCCCACTGTAGTACCTTACTCTGAACAGCTGTCCTAACCTGGAAGCTGTTTCTTCACAGACTAGAGCAGGTGAGCAGAGCTACCCTCCCTCTGTCCCTGTTCCATCCCTCCCTCCCAGCCAAGTGAACCTGAGAGTGCAAGGGGAATGACTTCTCAGTGGCGGTGTTGCTGGTTGCCAGGCTGTTGTCCATGGGGCCAGTGGCATTGGTGATGGACACTTGAACACACTGGCCATAGAGATCCACTACAGCATATACCTCTGGGGCAAAAAAGTAAAGGGTCAGAACCTGAGAGCTTGGTAGGCATGACAGAGGTTGGCAGGTCGGGTTAGAGTAGTCACCTTTACCGGGAGGCAAGCCTGAGCAGGCAGCACCTTGGTCCTGACCATTGATGAAGTAGTGCAAGTCACCCTTGGCTGTTCGCATCATGCCGGTCACGTGCACCTGTGCCCAGCGCATCAAGGTCACACCCATAATTATTGCGCATTGTGTTACCATCTTGCATGATGGCTGTGCCACTGCAGGAAATGCAAGAGGCCAGATTAGCTTCCCAGCTTCCTTCCTATATATCACCCTGCTTGGTCCCCACCAGAACTTTCTCATGCATTGGACTTATTCTAGGGGCTGAGACCTTGCCCCTGGGACTTCCTGGCCAAAAAAAGCAAGAACTATAAGGAAAAATGCTATAGGGGGATGTGGGTTTCCAAAAACTGAAGGGAGGGGTAGCGGCCAGAGTTCCCGGCCTGTCATTTCTCGTGACCTCTACAGGTCCCAAATTCAGTTTTCCTCATCCCAGCTGATCCTACCCAGCCCACATAACTAATCCCCAAAAGAGACAGTCCAACCTCAGCATCCACGTATCATAGTCAATGTCCGTCATAGTGTTAGGGAATTCAAGATCCTCCGGCCTGATAGCAGTCACACCTGGAAGAAAGCAGGAGGTCAGAGTTCAGCCCACAGTGGCCAGTACCTCCCCAGCTCATGACCACACACACACAGGCACACATGCATGCATGTCACACAAGCAGGCATACACCCACGCACACACAGGCACACACACACACACACACACGTGCATACTCCTTACCAGCCTCAATGGAGCCTGACCAGCGGTCCACCATCTTCTGAATGACAATTTCAAACAGCTCTCCATCCCGTAGAGCCCTGCCAGGGTAAATGGTGATCAGACAAGCCCTACTTCGGGTTACTGAGGCTGAGAGGTAGGACAGTAGGACACAAAAAGTCCAGATACTGGGGCCGGAGCGATAGCCCGGAGGGTAGGGAGTTTGCCTTGCACGCGGCTGGCCCATGCCAGCCTGGGTTCGATCCCCGGCATCCCATATGGTCCCCTGGGCACCGCCAGGAGTGATTCCTGAGTGCAGAGCCAGGAGAAACCCCCTGAGCATTGCTGGGTGTGACCCAAAAAGCAAAAAAAGAAAAAAAAAAAAGTCCAGATACTGACCGATTGGAAATGACAATAGCATCGTTGAACTTCGCTGCGGCAGTTGTGACGGAGAGCAGTCGGCCCCCATTAGTGATGATGGCGTTACTGCCATGCAGTTGGTGGAAGCGCAGGTCTGGCGCTCCAGCCCCTGATGACGGAGAGCTTCGGAGACACCGGGTTGTTGCCCTCAGGGAGTGACTCAGGGACTGGAGGCACCTCTGCAGAAACAGATATCACTTGTTAGGCCTACAGTTGTCCCTGAGGTCTCCCAAGGCCACCCACTCCCCTCCCCTGCCCAGCCCGGCCCTCACCCCGTCGTCCACAATGGTGGCTTGTGCTGCTTGGCCATAGAGATCAACAACAGCATAGACACCAGGGGGCACATTCCAGGCAGCAGGGCCCTGAGTCATCCCATTGACGAAGAAGTGGAGAGTTCCATCCTCCCGGCGCACCACACCCACCGTGTCCCCTGCCTTGGAAGAAGGGGTTCTGGAGTGAGGAGTCATGCAGAGCTCCTGCCTGCGCTGGTCCCGCAGCAGCCCTGCCTTCCTGCCTCCCGCTGCTGAGACCCAGGGTACACCATTCTCCCACCTTGAGGCGGTCCAAATTGTGCCCATATTCATCCAAGATGGTGGTCCCATTGTGCATCACCCCATTTCCGGTCATCATCCAGGTCCCTAAGATGACAAGGAGAGGCGAGAACATGAGAGGGAAGGCAGGGCTATTTTCCTTAATGGAGCAGCCGCCTGCCGCCTCAGCCCAGAGAAAGAACACTGCAGTTGTGGGGCCACAGGTCATATCCTAGCGACACTCATCAGTCAAAGGTGTCACAAGCAAGGGCTGGAGCAATAGTGTAATGGGAAGGGCATTTGCCTTGCACACGGCAGACCTGGACTCGAGCCCGGCATCCCATTTGGTCCCCTGAGCACTGCCAGGAATAATTCCTGAGTGCAGAGCCAGGGAGTAACCCCTGAGCATCACTGGGTGTGACTCAAATGGAAAAAAAAAGTTGTCACAAGTGTGACAAATGAAAAATGGGCCAGAGACAAGTGTAAGGAGTGTGGGGATAGACTCCAGGACCTTCCTAGAAGCTTACCAGAGCGCAAGTTGGTCATGGTGGAGGGCAACTGGAGGTAGGCAGGGTTGTGGGTGGTGACACCAATCTCAATGGAGCCGGCCCATTTGTCTACCATCTTGTCGATGCGTACCTGGAATACCTCGCCATCCCGCAGGGCCCTGCTGCTCAGCACCACTCCGTGGTTGAAGTCATCAGTGGCACTGAGGGCACAGGAAGTGAGGTGTGACCACACACACCACGTGCTGCAGCTCAGCCCAGCGATGCCCCCATGTGCTAGAGCTCAACCCCATAATCCGTCCCAAGTCAACCAACTAAACTTCACCTTGCAGGAGGGCCCCCTTTTCTGTCTAGCACTTCCTGGACCAGACTTTCTTCTGCCTTCCAATTTCCATTCCCTCCCCCCCAGTCCCCTTAGAGCCCTTTCTGCAGGCTTCTCCCCCACCCCATGGGCCATACTGGGGCCTCAAGGCAGTGCGTCCCTCGTGGGTGATGGCTGCCTTCTGCCCACAGTTGGGGTGGAAGAGCAGGCGTTCAGGTTCTGCCTGAGTGGAAGGGGCAGCACGGCGGAGAGCACCCTCAGGGGACAGTGCCCGCAGGATGGCATTATTCGGCGTGAGCGGTCACTGTGGTTGTTATTATGCACAATGGTCACCTTCACTGCCATCCCATATAAGTCCACCACACCATACACCACTGGGGGCGTCAATGGGGTAGCCACACCTGTGGATACAGGAGGGACAGGGAGTAGAGGTAAGGGGAGAAGAGACAAATACAGGGAGGTCAAACTTTGAGAGGCAGGAAAAGGAGGTCAGAACCCCTCCCCTCAATACACACAGTGCCAACAACAAAAGCCCCGGCTCAAGGCCCTTACCCTGATCGATGCCGTTGATAAAGAAGTGTAGGGCAGAATTAGACTTCCTCGTGAGACCAATGTGGTCCCCCTCCTACTCAAAAAGAAAAGGAACAGTCTAGAATCCATGCAATGAATAGAGCTCCTGAGCTGTCCTGGGGATCAGGAGAGCAGAACAGTTCTCCAGCCTTCCTAGCTGCCCTTTCAAAGGGAACAACTACAAAGGGTCCTATGAGTCTCAGGCCTTCCTGAACGCTCAATGCAATTCAAGCATTACCTGTAAATACCTATATATATAGGTATTTACAAGTTCTCATCTCCTTATATACATATATATGTGTGTATATATACATATGTGTGTATATACACATATATATACATATATACATACATATATATACATATATATAATGTACATATAACTCACATAAGTTTATACTTCAAAAAATCTATTAGGCCCGGAAGGATAGCCCAGCGGGTAGGGCGTTTGCCTTGCACGCAAGCCGGCCTGTGCCGGGCTGAGTTCGATCCCGGCATCCCATATGGTCCCCCGAACACCGCCAGGAGTAATTCCTGAGTGCAGAGCCAGGAGAAACCCCTGAGCATTGCCGGGTGTGACCCAAAAAAGCAAAAAAAAAAAAAAAAAAAAATCTATTAAAGGGGCCGGAGCAATAGTCCAGCAGGTAGGGCATTTGCCTTGCACACAGCCGGCCCATGCCAACCCGGTTTCGATCCTGGCATCCCATATGGTCCCCCCGAGCACCGCCAGGAGTAATTCCTGAGTGTAGAGCCAGGAGAAACCCCTGAGCATTGCCGGGTGTGACCCAACAAAGAAAAAAAAAATCTGTTAAGTACTTAATACTAATAGCTTCATTTTAGGTGATAGAAGAAAAATACCAGAGTCACTGCTATAAATGTCAAAATAGTAATAGGAATTGAACCCAGATGACTCCAAAAATCTGAATGCCTAACAGCTGAGGGATAGGAGAGCAGGAAAGGTCTCTGCCTTGCACGCGGTCAACCTGCGTTTAATCCCCAGCATCCCAAATGGTCCCACGCATCATTAGGAGTGATCCTGAGTGCAAAGCCAGGAGTAAACCCTGAGCACTATCTGGTGGCACCCCCCCACCACCACCACCAAAAAAGGGGAAGGGCTCTTCAAGCAAAAGACAAGGTCAAGGTCATGAGGGAGACAGAGGATCCCAGACAGAGTTAAGAGTACTGGAGACTCCCCAGGAGAATGGCTGAAGACGTGTCTCGCCCTCACCTGCAGCTCATCCAGACTGAATTCACAGTACTCCCTGCGGGTTCCCTTGCCATTGGTCAGGATTCCACATCCGCTCATCATGATGGTACCTAGAGGAAGCAGACATCCTGTGTAAGGAATGGATTTCATCAACTTCAGCATCCCATGCCCTCACCCTGCCAGAGACTGTTACCTGACTGCAGGTTGGTCATGGTAGCTGGATATTCCAAATTGTTGGGGTTGTGCGTGGTGACACCAATCTCAATGGAGCCCGACCACTTATCTACAAGCTTGTCAATGCGGATCTTGGCAGGAGGGGAAAAAGGAAGAATGTAACGCAGAGAAGGCCATTAGGCCTTGTCTCCCCCTGCTACCAGGTCCCACCCTTCCAGCATCAAGGATTCCCACTTGAAGAAGCGTCAGCCAGACCCCAGGATGTGCACACCTCAAACATTTCATTATCCCGAAGTGGGCGGTTAGTCATGACAACCCCGTTGTTAAATTCGTCCAGGGGTCGGCGGCGCTCGGCTGTCTTATTGTTGTTGCTGAGTTTGATGAGAGTCCCACACTTCTCATGAAAGAGCAGGGCGTCATTGGAAGTGAGGATGGGTGAGGTGGCAGCACCACTTGGACCCAGTCCTTCTGCTGGTGGGGAGCTCAGGTTCACATTTAAGAGACCCCCATTGTAGGCAGAGAGGATGGCGTTGCTCACCACCTCAGATAACTCCATGCTGGCAAAATCTACAGCAGCAGAATGAAGAGAGCTGAAGTGAGGCTCTGTACCCTCAGACTTGCCATGCTCTCTCCGTATCCGTCCCCCAGGTCCACCTCATTCTCCCTCCCTTCCCAGGCCTTCTAATGCATTCCCCATTATTCGATCAAAGTAGGAAATGCCTCTAGTAGGGCCTACGCTGGTGACACCATGAAGGCTGACACCAGGCAAAATAAGGGTTTAGACGCCGGTGCAGGGCCTTCAGTCAGGAAACCTCCTGCTCTTTTTTGTTTTGTTTTTTGGCCCACACCAGGTGATGCTCAGGACTTACTTCTGCCTCTGCTCTCAGGAATTACTCCCGGCAGTGCATGGGGAGGCCCTATGGGTTGCTGGGGATTGAACCTCAGCT
This sequence comes from Cryptotis parvus, assembly GCA_021461705.1. Taxonomy (NCBI): domain Eukaryota; kingdom Metazoa; phylum Chordata; class Mammalia; order Eulipotyphla; family Soricidae; genus Cryptotis; species Cryptotis parvus. The sequence goes on along the minus strand of JAJIBD010010209.1, from coordinate 31,887 downwards.
GCACGCCAAGTGCCTTACCCGTTGTACTATGGCTCCAGCCCCAAACCCCATCTCTTAACTCATAGTCCCCCTTCCTCAGACTCAGGGATCTGGGTGGCCCTACCCACAGCCGGTCTTACTCGGTACTCCATTTCCCGCATTCCTTCACATATCCCTCTGACCCACCCTCCACCACTGCCCTAGCTGTGTTCTCACCTTCATCCCCAGAGGTCCCCTGTTCGGTCAGTGCAGAATCTTCAGGGGGCAGAAGGCTCGAGGGGAGGTGTGGGGGTGGGAGTAGGGGGCTGAAGCCTGGCTCAGGGGGCAGCACTGTGATCTGGGTGCACTTGCCATAAAGGTCCACGACGGCCCAGACACGAGCAGGCAGGCCAGCAGCGGCCACGCCCGCAATCCCGCCCATTCACCCAGAGCCTTAGCTCCCCAGCAATTGTGCGTTCCACACCCACACGGTCCCTTCGCCAAGCTGGTCCAGGTCCTGACCATACTCCTCCAGCACGAACGTCCATCCCTCAGCACCGAGCAGCCCGACACTACCATGAGCCCCCTTCAGCCCTGTGGCGCTGCTTGGGAAGTCCAACACACTGGGGTCCAGTGCCGTCACCCCAATCTCAATGGAGCCACTCCAGGAGTTGACCTGTGATAGGGGCGGTGGACAGAGGCTCAGATGGGCCACAAGTAGGTCTCCCACCACTAGGAAACCACATTTCACAGGCCACTGCACCCCCCCCACCACCACCACCGTTTCTCCACCTTTCTGAGCTGGCTTTTATCTTGAAATATCAGCTACTAATTCCCAAAGGAACATTCTGGATGCTGGTGAGATTGCCTTCCTCCAGTCCCTGCCTTCTAGCACGTCTCTGCTCTCTGTGGCTCCTCGGTCCCCAATGCACAGCTTTCCACAAGCAACCCCCATGCTCGCAGGGAAACCTCACTCTCCCCTACCCCAGCCCCCTAGCTCCGACTCCAAGCGTATTCTCCCAATTCCATCACCGGGATATGGCCTCTACACACACGTACTCCGCTACCTGAGCATCTCTGCTCACACATCCTAGTTCAACCCGAGTTTCTCCCCTATGTTTTCTCCGATCGCACCACACATCTAACATCTCCACCTGCCACATGCCGGAAATGGCTCCAGGGAACGGTCCACTAGTCATTCTGGTGGTGCTGCCCCCAAAGTCCCTTCTCTGCTCCTGGGTCTGGAGGGAACTCCAGACTATTTCTCTGCTACACGCTGCCTCCCTGCCGTCACCTGTCGGTTCCCTCTCGGTACCCAGTGATGCTGCCGACCCTAACTGTCCTACCTTTTGGTGCCCTCCCACCACCCTCATCTCGGTTCCACGGGCCCAGCTCCGCACCTTGCGGTCGATGCGGACGGTGAAGACGCGTCCATCCCGCAAGGGTTCCCGGCTTAACACCAGCCCGTGGTTAAACTCCTGGCCTGGCTGCTGCCGCCGCGCTGTACGCCCACAGGCCGACAGGCTCACCAACCGCCCGGTGCGCGGGTGCAGCTCCCCTCCGCTGCCAAGACCCCCGCGGGACCCTGGCCCTGGGCCGCTCCCGCCCGGGCCCCCGCCCCCCCCCCCGGTCCCGGCCCCGGGCCTCCCCAGAGCCCCACTCCCACCCGACCCCGCCGCCATGGCCGCTGACACCGGGGCCGCGCGACAGCCGTGCTTGGCGGCACCGTGGCAACCGCGGTGCACGGATACCCTGAGGGAGCAGGAACGGCGGCTGGGGCCAGATATGCTTTACGGCACTGCCAGGCAATGAAGCTTCCCGGGCTAGGAAACTAAGGATTACCACCCAAGGAACAGAAGGACGACGGGGTCGGGAAGCTTTGCTTTACGGCAAGGTTAGGTGATGGGGTGGCTTGAGAGACATAAAAACTTGCACAGGGAGCTTTTGCGACAGTGGGAGAAACGACACCTCAGGCATCTTTACGACGACATCTACTTTGCGACATCGTCACCGCCGGCCCCGCCCTCGCAGAGGCAGGCGACACCTTCAGGGGTTCGCCTTGTGGTCAGAGGCGGTGTCTTTCCTTCGCGCTACACGCTTCATTTTATCAGTTTGTTTGTTTGTTTATTCATGCATTTATTTATGTCTTTAAATTATTGGGTTTCTTTTTTGGTTTTTGAGTCATACCGGCGGCGCTGAGAGGTTCCTCCCGTCTCTGCACTCAGGAATCACTCCTGGCTGGCTTGAGGGACTATACCTACCCATCTTGCTGCCGCTCCGACCCCATCACTATGTTTTACAGGGGTGTGGGCGGGTCGGAAGGACCCCAAGGAGGGAACCGGTAGTTTCAGCAATGATCGTGCCTGCTTTTCACGTCAGAGTCCCGGTGGCTCGTGACAGTGCGGCTGTCCTTGCTAACACGCCTCGTGACACAGGCCAACTTTGCGGACGGAACAGCTCACGGATGTCTTTAGTCAAGCCCACCTTGAACCCCAGACCCAACAGAAGCCTTAGATTTGAAACTCGTGAATAGAGTACAAAGAAGGGGCCGGAGCGATAGCCCAGCGGGTAGGGCGTTTGCCTTGCATGTAGCCGGCTCATGCGGGCCTGGGTTCGATCCCCGGCATCCCATATGGTCCCCGAGCGCTGCCAGGAGTAATTCCTGAGTGCAGAGCCAGGAGTGGCCCCTGAGCATCGCAGGGTGTGACCCAAAAAAATAAATAAATAAATAAATAAAGAGTACAAAGAAGGGGCCGGAGCGATAGCCCAGCGGATAGGGCGTTTGCCTTGCACGCGGCTGGCCTGTGCTGGCCTGGGTTCGATCCCCGGCATCCCATATGGTCCCCGCGCACCGCCAGGAGTAATTCCTGAGTGCAGAGCCAGGAGAAACCCCTGAGCATCGCCGGGTGTGACCCAAAAAAGAAAAAAAAGAGTACAAAGAAGCCCAGGCAGGCAGTTTGAAACATGGCGGTAACAGCAGAGACCCCTAAGACGTACTGTAAAACCCAGCCCGGCTCTCCAGGACTCGAGCTGAGGTTGGAGAATTGTGACCTCACAGTTCAGTCCCCGTGACCAGGACTCCTGACTATGATTGGCTGCTTCGGATGAGGGCGTGATGGGGAAGAAGGGCGGGAACAATCACCGAGACAAAGAAAGCCCTTTGGGTGGGGAGGGAGGGCTGGCGGAGGCCTCTCGCCCGGGATTTCTCCGCGGTCCGGGCACGCCCAGCGCAGCTCTAGGAAGCAGAGGAGGGTCAGCCGGCGTCCGCCGCCCCCGCGGTGGGGCCGGGCCGCAGGCGCTATGTGCCGCGGGGAGGCGGGGCCGGGCGCCGGAGAGTGACCCTTTGGCGGGGCCATGCAGAAGCCGCAATCTCTCGGAGCTGCTGGTGGCCTTAGCGGAGAGTCAGGGCTAACCCGGAGAGCGCCAGGCCGCGTCGGAACAGTCGACGCAGGCCCCGGAATGGCCTCCGGAGAAGTCTTGTTTCAAGATTCTGGATCGCCCCTGCACTCTGGAGAAATCAGTCCTGCTTGCTGCCAGTCCCTTGTAGAAGTAACGACCCTCAGTTCCGAGTCCAACCAGTGCCTTGGGAAGCCCTAGGCCACCGCCGAGGGCCCTGCACAAACTCCGCACACAACGCTGCTCCCTTCCCTGAAACTAGTGTTTCTGGGACCTGGAGCCTAGGGTCTGGAGCGACTGAGGTGCACAACTCAGGGTGCAGTTCGCATTCTGGGTCAACGTGCTTGACCCAGAACCCTCGTGAAATCCGTGGCATCCTTAAAAACAGTTCCAACCCGAAGTCTAGACCCCCTACTCATGCGCGGTAAGGCCCCCAGAGCCACAGGCCCGCTGCTGGGAACCGCGAGATAAGGGAGGGCGGAGCTAGGCGGGAAGAGGCGGCCACTTCAGAAGTAGTGAGAGGGGCCAGCGGGTACCCGCTGTAGTAATGAGAGGGGCCCTACCCGCTGGAGCGATGTCCAGCGGAGTAGGGCGTTTGCCTTGCACGCGGCCATTGCCTTGCACGTGGCCATGCCGGCCCGGTTCGATCCCCGGCATCCCATATGGTCCCCTGAGCACCGCCAGGAGTAATTCCTGAGTGCAAAGCCAGGAGAAACCCCTGAGCATTGCCGGGTGTGACCCAAAAAAGAAAAAAAAAAAAAGAAGTAGTAGTGAGAGTTGGGGTGGGCAATGACCGAAGAATCTGAGGTTCCAGGCTTTCAGGGAGACAGCAGATACCGGATAGAACCCTTGGCTGCATGATTGCCTTTGAGTGTAACTCTATTGCCAATCAATAGGCCTCTGAAAGTACAAGCAGTACAAAAAAAAAAGTTTGATTGAAATACGGGAAAAGGTGGTCACTAGGTTTTCTACCCCTTTTTTGTGTCCACCCCTGACCCTAGGAAGAAGTATCAGCACTGGGATGAAATGAACATCCTGGCCACCTACCACCCTGCTGACAAGAACTATGGACATATGAAGGTGGATGAGCCCAGTACCCCCTACTACAGGTGCTGAGCCCTCAGTCCTAGCCCTTCAGCCCAAACTGGGCTTATTCGAAGAAGGGAGACTAAACAAAGGAAGTAGAGAGGCCTTAGGGATAAAATATCACCTGATAATCCTTCTGCACACTGCTTCCTCCTTTAGGTTGCAGGACAGCGATGAGGACTTGTCCCCGAGTCCTCCGGCCCAATGACTCCGAGATGCTTACAGAAAGGTAAAATAATCCCAGAGATCACTGGGGACGTGAAACTTCCTCCTTCTTCCATCCCTGAAAACTGGGTTCTGGCTTTTTCGCTTTTTTTCTTTCTTTCTTTCTTTTTTTTTAAACCATACCTAGCAGTTTTCGGAGCTTACTCCTGGCACTCAGGGATCACTCCTGGCAGTACTTGAGGGATCATATAGGTTGCCAGGTATTGAACCCAGGTTGGCCCGGGTTGGCAAGGCAAGCACCTTACTGCTATACTGTACTATATCTCCAGTCTCACTCTACTTTTTTTTTTTTTTGGGTCACACCTGGCAATGCTCAGGGGTTACTCCTGGCTCTTTGCTCAGGAATTACTCCTAAGCGGTACTCGGGGGGACCATATGGGATGCCAGGGATCAAACCCGGGCCAGCACAGGCCAGCCGCATGCAAGGCAAGCGCCCTACCTGCTGAGCTATCGCTCCAGCCCCTCACTCTACTTTTTTTGCCTTCCCAAAAGGCCAAAAAATCAGAGATTAGGAGCCGGAGCGATAGCCCAGCAGGTAGGGCGCTTGCCTTGCACGTGGTCGGCCTATGCCAGCCCGGGTTCGATCCCCTGGCATCCCATATGGTCCCCTGAGCACCGCCAGGAGTAATTCCAGAGTGCAGAGCCAGGAGAAACCCCTGCACATTGCCGGTGTGACCAAAAAAAAAAAAAAAAAAAAAAAAACTCAGAGATTAATAAGACCTGACCACAACCAAGAGATGGGGTGCAGCCAGATGGTCCCATGTACCACCTACCCCCATTATTGTTCTCTCCCTTCAGTGCCCCAACTAGTCTCCCTCCTCTTCAGGTTGGCTACAGTGGACAATTTCTACCCCAAGGTCCTCCAGTATGGTGATAACAGAAGGCCAGAGTCTTCAGACAATTTTTCCAAGACACGTGAGCTGAGGGGTGGAGCACTGGATGGAGAGGGGAGGCAGAGTGGGCCTGCATCTAGAGCCCGGAGGGAAAGTCAAGTTCTTTCACTGGCTCCCAGACTCCAGTGACTTTGAGAAGCACCGCAAGGCACACTATGATGAAGGAAAATTCTTCAAGGCTCTGAAAAATCTGCCCTTGGATGATAATAGCAGTGAGAGTAATGTCAGTGTGAACAGTAGCAGTCAGGCTGTGGTGAGTCAGGACTCAGAGCCCAAGTCCACAGAGAGAGATCGGACAGGACTGACCAGAGGGGTCAGAGACAGAGGAATCCTGGCTGCCAAGAAGCACATCCTAAAAAACAAAGGTTAGTAAAATGGGGCCCCAGGGATTGAAGGGAATGTGGCCTGGCGCCCTTTCTGTATGGCTACAGAGAGAAGTCTTTCTCCTTGGGCATTGATTAACCTGGGGCTTTACTGCCCGAAAAGGAGCTGGGAGGTGTCCCCAGGGAAGACACTGGGGCAGCTGGGGCTGGGTCCCCATCAGGATAGTCCCTGGAGAAGGCTGACTGGTGAGGAAGAACAGTCCAAGAGAATCAGGAGGATGGTTATAAGGTCACCAGTTTTGTTTTTTTCCTGAAATGGAAGACAGTAAATCCCTCGTTCAGATGAAAATCTGGAACTAAAGTTTCTCCCTTGCATATGGTGGAAGGAAACTGGTGGGGTTGGGGAGGAGGAGAGGTGCAATGGATATTGGATTTGTTGAGTCTCTGATTTGGGTGACTCTTCAGATTCTTCTGCCTTCAGAAACCAGTCCCTAGAGCTAGCCACTGGCTTACCGCAAAAGGAGTTCGAGCTGAAACGCAAGGAGTACTACAGCAAAGGAAGATACCTGCGGTGTTGCGCTTACCCAGAGCTTGAGGCGGACGTGGATAACCAGCAGCAGGACTGTGAGAGGCGGGCTGGGCCAGCCTGAGGGGGAGGCCTGAAAAGCGCAGTCTGATGACATGACACATCCAGGTTCTTCAAGCTTACCCTGGGTAGTTGTTCTAGAAGCCCATAAACACTGAGGTCCCTCTGCTGGACCAAACAAGAAGCCTGTTTCAGAAGGCCACTGAGAATTCTCTGAATGAATCAGTGACACTATCACAGCCTGGTGAGGGCACTATCTCACTGGGCCTGGCTCTGGACAAGCTCCCTTCCCTCACCCCTATTCCTTTCAGGAGGAAAAGAAAGTGTAGATCAGCAGCAAATGAAGAGAGGACCCAGATTTCCTGGAGTCTAAGGCCCACATTGTAAAGTGGAACAAGGGAGTCTCTCAACAAGAGTCAGGATCCGGTGGCTGGAGCGATAGCCCAGGGGGTAGGGCGTTTGCCTTGCAGCGGCTGGCCCATGCCGGCCCGGGTTCGATCCCGGCATCCCATATGGTCCCCTGACCACCGCCAGGAGTAAATCCTGAGTGAGAGCCAGGAGAAACCCCTGAGCATTGCCGGGTGTGACCCAAAGAGCAAAAAAAAAAAACAAAAAAAAACCTATTAGGGCGGAGCGATAGCCCAGAGAGTAGGGCGTCTGCCTTGCACGCGGCTGGCTTATGCCGGCCCGGATTCGATCCCCGGCATCCCATATGGTCCCCGAGCACCGCCAGGAGTGATTCCTGAGTGCAGAGCCAGGAGTAACCCCTGAGCATCGCTGGGTGTGACCCAAAGGCAAAAAAACAAAAAACAAGAGTCAGGATCTCCCTTTCTACTTAGACCGCTAATGATCCCATACCTCCCCTCCTCCCTTCTCTGCCACCTACCCCACCCCAGGTACTCCAAACACTGTGAGTCCTGGGTAGTGTCTGACTGGTGTCAAAGTCTAGAAAGCTTGAAGCGTCTCTGGAAACTCCCCAGACTCTCCAAATCCAAACCCACACAGATGTGAGCCCAGGCAGGAGCAGGGACTCCCTGAACTCAGGGAAGGAGAGGGCCTAGGAGGTGTATTTTAGACAATCTGGAGGTCACTGGACCTGATCTTATGCTTGCTGCAAGAAAGCAAGTAACTCAGACCCTTTTCTTCAGATGAAAAACTGCAGCTTCGAAGAACTAAGGAGGAGGAAGGCAGACAACGGAAAATGTAGCCAGTTGGGGATGCGCTGGGGGCCAACTTTCCTCTGCCTTATTCCCTTGGGGTGAATAATAAAAAAGAAGAGCAAGAATCTGAGTACTGTGAATTGGGGCCTGCTCTGAGTTACTGAGAAGAGGGGAGGAAGGCAGGGAAATTCAGAGATCCAGCAGAACAGAGATGAAAGCTTAGGGCCGGAGCGATAGCCCAGCGGGAGGGCGTTTGCCTTGCACGCGGCCGGCCCATGCCAGCCAGGGTTTGATCCCCGGCATCCCATATGTTCCCCCAAGCACCACCAGGAGTGATTCCTGAGTGCAGAGCCAGGAGAAACCCCTGAGCATTGCCGGGTGGTCTAAGAAGGCCTGGCTGAAGCAGCAAACAATAATTTGTATGATTTAGCTATAATTTTTTCAGCATTGAGCAAGAGTACAGTGGGTTGGACATTTGCCTTGCACACGGTTGACCCAGGTTTATCCCTAGCACCCCATTTGGTCCCCAAGCCCAAAAGGAGTGATCCCTAAGTGCAGAGCCAGTAGTAAGCCTGAGCACTGCCAGGTGTGGCTTAAAAACAAAACAAACAACAAAAAGAGAAATTTGTCAGTATTGGAAGCCTGGGTTTAAGCCCTAGAGCACTGAGCTGAGAGCAACCCCCAAGCACCAAAACAGGAATAGCTGAACATTGCCAGATGTGCCCCAAAAAACCCCAAGTCAAAACAACCAAAGAGGGGGCGGAGCGATAGCCCAGCGGGTAGGGCATTTGCCTTGCATGCAGCTGACCCATGCCGGCCAGGGTTCAATCCCGGCATCCTATATGGTCCCCGAGCACCGCCAAGAGTAACTCCTGAGTGTAGAGCCCTGAGCATTGTTGGGTGTGACCCAAAAGCAAAAAAAAAAAAAAAAAAAAAGAAGGAAACTGCCCATTATCTTTTTTTTTTTTTTTTTTGCGGGGAGTGGGGTCACTCACAGCAATGCTCAGGGGTAATTTTTTTTTTTGGGTCACACCCGGCCGCTCGGGGGTTATTCCTGGCTCTGCACTCAGGAATTACTACTGGCGGTGCTCAGGGGACCATATGGGATGCCGGGGATTGAACCCGGGCCGGCAAAGGCTGGCCACATGCAAGGCAAACGCCCTACCGCTGGGCTATCGCTCCGGCCCCATCTCAGGGGTAACTCTTGGCTCTGCACGCAGGAATTAACCCTGATGGTGCTTGGGGTCCACAGAGGACGCGGGGATTGGACCCTGGGTCTGCTGCTTGCAAGGCAAATGCCATACCCACTGTATTATCGCTCCAGACTGCCCCTATATCACCGTTAATTCTTACCACATGCTAGGGTTAGCGGGTTGTCATTCCCATTTTCCAGATTGGATGATTAAAAAAGCAGAGCGCTCTCCCAGGGACAGTCAAGCTGCACAGCATTTTGAGCCTGCCGGGCTCCCCCAAAACAGCGCGTTAGGCAAGAACAGGGAGACTAGAGCCTCCAGAGGAACTGCACAGGGGCTCTGAAGGCGGGGCTGTGGTCTCAACCGGGCCTCCACCTCCACCCAGGCCCCGCCTCAGCTCCTCCCTGTACGACCTGGAAGTGTGGGGTGCAAGCTCTTCCTAGGACCGCCCTTCCTTTGGGGGAGAGAAGTGCACCTCCCCAGGTTGTACCTAGAAGAAGACCCTCTTTTCCTTCACCTCTGCTCCTCCAAGAACACGGGTGTCTCCCGTGCTTCCCACTGCATGCCTGCCCCAACCCTGGGTCACCGGTCAAGCTGAGATGACTGTCAAGTTGGATTTCGAGGAGTGTCTCAAAGACTCACCCCGCTTCCGGTAAGTATGCAGGTATGGGGGTGCAGATCTAACACCCCTCCATACACACAACGTCTCCTAGGCCAGATATCTTTAAAGGGAGGAGTCACAGAGGGCAAGATGGAGCCTGAAGTCCCTGTGCTAGCTAACAACCTCAAGGCTCTGGTACCCGTTACCCCTGGCGCACGTGTTTTGTCAAGGGTGGGGACTCCTTTAGCCTCACTTTCGAACCAGAGCTGGCATTCGCCCCTATTTCTCTCTGGAAAATAGGGAGAAGCACTTCCCCTCCCCAGCACCTGCTCTGGGCGGTTAGCAATTTCCTGCCTTCACCACAGCCATCCTCCCTGCCTATAAAGGCCTGGGCCTGATAGCTCACACACTGCTGTTAGGCAGTCGGAAATGGCAGTGGGTGACCGCGCCTGAGTCTGCAGCCCCTAACTCCAATGCTCACATTATCCCCAGCCCCCTCTACCATTGTGGACCAGAGGGGCCCCAGGCTGTTCCTGTGACTTCATCCCTCCTTCCTTAGGGCCTCCATTGAGTTGGTGGAAGCTGAAGTATCAGAATTGGAGACTCGGCTGGAAAAGGTGATTCTCACATGAAGAGGTGACTCAGGATGGGACTGAAATGAGATACAGGGCCAGAAAGTTAGAAACTCAGTGTTCTAGGGGATTACTGAAATGTTAGTGTGGCAGGGTAGCCCTTTGGCAGGCTATAAATAATGAAAAGGTGGTTCTCTAAGGAGCTCTATGTTGAAAAATAAGACTTTTATAATGGTCTTTACTTGGTCAGTTTTTTTTTTTTTCTTTTTTTTTGGGTCACACCCGGCAATCCTCAGGGTTACTCCTGGCTCTGCACTCAGGAATTACTCCTGGCGGTGCTCGGGGACCATATGGGATGCCGGGGATCGAACCCAGGCCGGCACAGGCCGGCCGCGTGCAAAGCAAACGCCCTACCCGCTGGGCTATCGCTCCGGCCCTTGGTCAGTTTTTGACCCAATATGCTGACAGCAGACATCCAGGAGTGTGAGAACCATGGACCCTATAGACAGATTGGTCAAATTAGTGACACATTTTGGTGCCAGAGAGCAGGTAAGGAGCTTGCTTGCATGTTCACTCCCCAGCATGCTAGTCCCCGGGCACTGCTAGAAGTGATTCCTGAGTGCAGAGCCAGGAATAACCCCTGAACATTGCTGGATGTGACTCAAAAAAAAAAAGAAGGAACAACAAAAAGAAAAGCAGCGACCCGTTTAAACACAAGACAGGAAGGAAGGCCATCCCTGGCTGTGCTTTATAGGCTTAGGATGTAGCTCAGTAGTAGAGCATTTGTGTTACCTGTGTGAGGCTCTGGGTTTGGTCACTAACACAACAAAATCTAAACCTCTGGCAGATCACTTCTGAGCACATAGCCAGGAATAGCTTTATAGCTTTGAGCACCAATGGGTATGACCACAACCTTACCCATGAAACATACACACACACACACACACACACACACACACACACACACACACACAATCCTGAAGGGTGCTGGTTGCAGTTCTGGGACAAGTGCCCCAGACACCATTGGGTGTGGTTCTGGTGCCTCTGAGCACCATAGGACCAAGCAGCACTGTATCCTCGCCCTCACATTGAACCACTAACCAAGTTGGTTGAAAATGACTTCTTTAGAGGCTGGAGCGATAGTCCAGTGGGTAGGGCGTTTGTCTTGCATGCAGCCAACCTGGGTTACATCTCCAGCATCCCATATGGTCCCCTGAGCAGAGCCAAGAGGAGCCCTTGCGCATCATCGGATGTTGACTCAAAAAAAAAAAAAAAAGGCTTCTTGAGTACCACTTGGGAGACTTAAAAAAAAGCATGTGTGCATGAGCTATTCCTGACTGATACATATAGTCCCATCCACATTATTTGGCTTAACTTTTCTCTGTCATAATTACTTCAACTGACTTTTTTTGGGGGAGGGGTCTCACCAAGCAAATGATCAGGGGGCTACTCCTGGCTCTGCATTCAGGAACTACTCCTGGCGGTGGTCGGGGACCATATGGGAAGCGGAGAATTGAACCTGGGTCAGGCACTTGCAAGGTAAACGCCCTACCCGCTGGACTATTTCTCCAGCCTCCAACTGACATTTTTACTTGCTGTTCTAATTTGTTATTAATGTACAAATGATTACAAGTTCAGTGACTTGAAAGCATTATACGGGCGGAGCGATAGCCCAGCGGGTAGGGCATTTGCCTTGCCTGCAGCCGGCCTGTGCTGGCCGGGTTCGATCCCCGACATCCCATATGGTCCCCCGAGCACCGCCAGGAGTAATTCCTGAGTGCAGAGCCAGGAGAAACCCCCTGAGCATTGCCGGGTGTGACCCAAAAAGCAAAAAAAAAAAAAAAAAAAAAGCTTTACACATTTGTGATAGTTTTTGTGAGTCAGGAGTCAGGTACAACTTGACTGGTCCTCAGGGTCTCATAGGTGCAAATAAAATCTTGGTGACGCTACATTTCCATCTGAGGTTTCTCAGCTTATGTGATTGTTGGCAGGATTCAGGTTCTTGTTAAGGACTGAGAGACTGTACAGGTGTGAGGGTACTTGCCTTGCATGCATCTGACCATGACTCAATTCCCTTGCACCGTAATTAGTCCCTTACCACCAAGAGCGTTTCGTGAGCACAGATCATGAGTAAGCCCTGGGCACAGCCAGGTGTAACACCAAAACAAAAATAAATAAACAAATAAATGAGTCTATAAATAAATAAATAGATAAATAAATAAATAGGTAGATAAATAAATATGCAAATAAATAAAAGAGTGAAAATGGGGGCAGAGTGATAGTGCAGTGGGTAAGATGTTTACCTTGCAGGCGGCCAGCCCAGGTTCAATCCCCAGCAGCCCATATGGCCCCTGAAGCCCATCAGAAGTAATCCCAGAGTACAGAGTCAGGAGTCAGCCTTGAGCATTACTGGGTATGACCCAAAACCAAAAACTAAATCACTTGATCACTTGACATCCCGTTATTCATCGATGTGCTCGAGCAGGCGCCAGTAACGTTTCCATTTGACTCATCACTTGCCAGTGTAGCCCAATGGCATCTGGTTGCCTCAGGAATATGAAGAGCTTCAAACCGCTCATTCAGGGTCTTGACGAAGAAGTCTGATCATCTTGTAGGTGTGCGGCCACGTGATCTTTTGACATCCCGTGGAATCCAGTCAGGAACAATGAAAAAGAAACCCAGGGCTGGAGCGATAGCCCAGCAGGTAGGGCGTTTGCCTTGCATGCGGCTGGCCCATGCCGGCCTATACCGACCTGGGTTCGATCCCCGGCATCCCATATGCACCACCAGGAGTAATTCCTGAGTGCAGAGCCAGGAGAAACCCCTGAGCATTGCCGGGTGTGACCCAAAAAAGCAAAAAAAAAAAAAGAAACCCGTTCTTTGCAGTTGTGGGCTGAGACCCTCATTCCCTAGAGGTCACCTTTTTTGGGGGTCACGCCCATCAATGCTCAGGGGTTACTCCTGGCTCTGCACTCATGAATTACTCCTGGCAGTGCCCAGGGGACCATATGGGATGCCAGGGATCAAACCTTGTTCGGCCTCATGCAAGGCAAACCGCCCTACCCACTGAACTATCACTCCGGCCCCTGCCACCCTTATCTGTACTGTGGTCTGTGCCTAAGCCATTGATATCATGACAGCTTGCTGTTTCAAGGATAGCCGAGTCATTTTTTAAATATGATAGCAAGATGGTATCGCTTAATCTATTGTTTGAAATCACAGGAGCGGCTTCATAACCTTTGCTGTATGGCAGCATACATACAGCATGCTGCTGTATGTATGGAGTAGGAGAGTGTGGTCTGGCTTGTTGTGAGGCTCTGCTGGGGTGGCAGGCCAGGGCTGGAACCGGCCATGCCTCCCTGGCACCTCATGAGCAGCTGGACACAGGGAGAGCAAGTAGCAGCTCTGCCCCATGTCTGAAAGGCGCCCAGGAAGCATGGCGGGTTCTAGCCCTGGCCTGCCACCCCAGCAGAGCCTCACAACAAGCCAGACCACCCTCCCCTACTCCATGGGGCCCGCCATTTTCCACATCCGGACTTCCTTCTCATCGCGGCTCCACCTAGCAGACCAGACTATCACAGCCTGACTCATGCGGACGCTAGCGTCCGCGCAGTTCATCAATAAATGCTTTATTTAGAGGTGACTACAACAGTATGCCTGGCAAGCTGCTCGTGTAGTATTTGATATGCCAAATACCAGTAACATTTATATTAGGTCATTCCCATGACCTAATATAATGGTTTGAGGTTCTTTATGTTCCTGGAGCAAGCGAATGCCTTTGGGTTCTACTAGCATGAGACAGGACATATGGAGATATTACTGGTGCCCGCTCTAGCAAATAGATGATTAACCGGAAGATAGTGATAGTGATGGCAGCATAACCTAATCTTGGGATTCCAAGAGTATTTTTCCATCTCCTTTACCAAATTCTGTTGGTTAAAACAAGTGGGGACGGGGGCCTGAGTAATAGCTCAGCAGGTAGGGCATTTGCCTTTCATGCAGCCTACCCAGGTTCAATACCCAGCTTCCCATATGGTCCCCAGAATTACTTGACCCGTTCTGGATCCAAGGAGTTGAGGCAGGGTAGAGGGATGTGTGGGAGTAGATAAAAAGGGACATTTTGAAATGAAGGCTGAAGATGGTAGTGGCTTTATGCTAGACTGGAAGGAATGTTTTGGGCACAGTGGGAGCCAGGAAGCAAAAATGAGAAACCTGGTGTGAGTTAGAAATATGGAGGTGACCCGGAGTGATAGCACAGCGGGGAGGGCCGTGCGCCGCGGCTGACCCGGTTCGATCTCCGGCATCCCATATGGTCCCCTGAGCACCACCAGGAGTGATTCCTGAGTGCAGAACCAGGAGTAACCCCTGAGCATCGTCAGGTGTGACCCAAAAAAGAAAAAAAGAGGTAAAAAATATATGGGGCCGGAGGCGACAGCCCAGCGGATAGGGCGTTTGCCTTGCACGCAGCCGGCCCATGCTGGCCCAGGTTCGATCCCGGCATCCCATATGGTCCCCCGAGCACCTCCAGGAGTGATTCCTGAGTGCAGAGCCAGGAGTAACCCCTGAGCATTGCCGGGTGTGACCCAAAAAGCAAAAAAAAAAAAAAAAAAAAAAAAAATATATATATATATATATATATATATATATATATATGGCAAACGCCCTACCCACAGTGCTATCGCTCCGGCCACATTTTTATTCTTTTTGGGTCACACTCAGCAATGCTCAAGGGTTACTCCTGGCTCTTTGCTCAGGAACTACTCCCTGGTGGTGCTGGGGACCATAGGGGATGCTGGGGATAGAACTCAGGTCAGCTCGCGTGCAAGGCAAACGCCCTACCCGCAGTGAAAAAATATATATATTTATATTTAATTTATATAATTAAATATAAATTATATATATTAATTATATATTTAATTACATATATTTAATTTCAGACTGAGCCCCCGAGTCTCCAGTGAAAGATTCTTTGAAGAGAATACATATATAAAATATATATTATACATATAAATTTTTGCATATTATAAAATTTACATATTCTACATATACATGTGTATAATTTACATATTATACATATAAAATGCGTGTTATACATATATTTTACATATTATAAAATATTTTTACATATTATGCATATTATATATGTGTGTATGTATATATATATACATATACGTGCGTATATATACGTGTGTGTGTGTGTATATATATATATATGTATATATATATACGCACACACATGTGGAGGGGGTGCCAGAGTGAAAGTACAGGGTTAAGGGGTAAGGTGATTGAATGTCTTATGTCTTGCATGCAGTCAACCTGGGTTGGATCCCGGCATTCCATATGGTCCTCTGAGCACCACCAGGAGTAGTTCCTGAGTGCAGAGCCAGGAGTAACCCCTGAACATTACCAGGTGTGGCCCAAAAATACAAAACAAAAGCTTCAGCACAGGGTCAGAGAGATAGTACTGTGGCTAGGCACTTGCCTTGTATGCGCCTAGCCCCAGGTGAAATCCCCGGGACCACAGAAGGTCCCTGAGCACCAATAGTGACTCCTGAGCACAGAGTCAGAAGTGATTCCTGAGCACAGCTGGGCATAACCCTAACCCCAGCCCCAAGGTTAAACAAATATAAAAGATGTGGAGAATTTGGCTTGGAGAGACAGTAAGGGATTAAGGTCTTGCATGTTGTCTACCCTGGCTCAGTTGAGAGCACTGCATATGGTCCCTTAACTACAACCAGAAGTGACCCCTGAGCACTGAACGAGGAGTAGCCCTTGAGTATGAATATCTCTAGGTGTGAACTAAAAATAGATAATAGGAGCTGGAGAGATAGTACATAAGGTAGTGTACTTGTCTTGGAGGTGGCCAACCCTACTATCCCATATATTCCCTCAAGCCCCACCAGGTGCAACCTCTGCGCTCAGACCTAAGAATAATTTCTGAGTACTCCTGGATGTTGGCCCAGAACATAAATATTTAGGATCCATAGTGATAGTATAGCAGATAAGGCATTTGTTTTGCACATGGTCAACCTGGGTTTGATCTCCAGCATCCCATATGGTCTCTGAGCACCACCAGAAATAATTTATGAGTGCAGAGCCAGGAGACACCCCTGAGCATCTCCAGGTGTGGCCCAAAAACAAAAAAATATTTTTTTATTATTTATTTTTGGGTCACACCCAGCAGTGCTTAGGGTTACTCCTGGGTCTGCACTCAGGAATTACTCCTGGTGGTGCTCATATGGGGATGCCAAGGATCAAACCCAGATAGGGCGCATGCAAGGCAAATGTCCTACCTGCTGTACTATCACTCCAGTCCCACAAAAACAAGTTAAATAAATGAGGGGCTGGAGTGATAGTACAGCAGCTAGGGCGTTGCCTTGCACATGGCTGACCTGGGTTCAATCCTGGCATCCCATATGGTCTCCCCAGCACTGCCAGGTGTAATTCCTGAGTGCAGATCCAGGAGTAACCCCTGAGCATCGCTGGGTGTGACCGGAAAACAATCAATAGCTGGCCTGAGCTGCAAACAGTGCAGGTAGAGTTGAGATGGTAGCCTTGGGGAAGACAGGAAGGGAGCGTTCAGAGCCTTTATCCTGACCCCCTATGTTGCCCCTGTTGCTTCCTAGCTCCTCAAGCTGGGCACTGGACTCCTGGAAAGCGGGCGCCATTACCTTGCCACCAGCCGTGCCTTTATTGCTGGCATTTGTGATCTGGCCCACCTGGGTCCACCAGAACCCATGATGGCAGTACGTGGAGGGCCCCAACTGGGGGTGGAGTCTGGGATCCCCAGAGAGCCTGAATTGGCATGGGATCTGCAAGTCCCATACTCAGGCAGGGCAGGGTCTATCTCAGACAGAGTGCTGGCTCCAGAGATGAAAAGGTCCCCATATCTCGACCGGGTGCACTCTATTCTTTTCTAGGAATGTCTGGACAAATTCACCGAGAGCCTGAACCACAAGCTAGAGAGTCACTCAGTGAGTGGGGGAAGGGAGGTTGGCAGGGGGACTAGGTGGACCATGTTCTTGATGCCCTGCTGGGAATTTCTGCTTCCCTTCAGGAGCTTCTGGATGCCATCCAACACACGCTGCAGCAGCAAATCCAAAACCTTGTTAAGGAGTGAGTTTGGAGGGACGGGACCCTTTTTACCCCAGAGTCACAGGGCCAGAGCGATCTTAAGTGGGTAGACTGCTTGCCTTGCATGCAGCCAACCCAGAATTGATCCCCGGCACCCCATATGCTCCCCCAAGCCCGCCGGGAGTGATTCCTGAATACAGAGCCCTGAGCACCACCAGGTATGGATCCAAAATAAAACTAACAGAAAAGCCAGCCCTCCAGCCCTTTCCCACTACCAGAAGGAAGAGGAAATGGGAATTTCTGTGTTCCCTAGATTTAGGAATTGTAAAAGTAGAGATTTCCAGGGGCCTCACTGTGGTCCTCACATCTCAGAATTCCTCTGGGACTCTGAGCACACAGTAGCGAGAGTGCGGCTGGCTGAAAGGCTCTGTCAGGGCTCGTGGATCAGTCTGTGAGTCTGAGTTGTCCCTCCACTCTCAGAGGTCTACGAGGTTTCCGAGAGGCTCGCCGGAATTCTGGCGGGGGGCCGAGAGCCTGGAGGCTGCTCTCACCCACAATGCAGAGGTTCCCAGGCGCCGCATCCAAGAAGCAGAGGAAGCAATGTCAGCTCTGAAGGCGGCTCGAGCCGGGTACCGGGACGGGCACTGGACTATGCCCTGCAGGTGACTGCCCATCCCAGGCCTTCTGCGTGGACCTACCATCATGAGGGTGGAGAGTCCTCAGCATGTCTTAAAGACTGAAGCTTGTTTGGGCTTTCAGGTCAACGTGATTGAGGACAAAAGGAAATTTGACATCATGGAGTTTGTGAGTTGTAGTGGCAATGGGGGGCAATGAGGGGAGGAACCTGTCAAGAGAGAGAAAAAGGGCAGGGCCAGAGCAATAGTACAGCAGGCAGGGCATTTGCCTTGCACGCGGCTGATCCAGGTTCAATCCCCAGCATCCCATATGGTCCCCTGAGCACCGCCAGGATTAATTCCTGAGTGCAGAGCCAGGAGTAACCCCTGAGGATTGCCGAGTGTGACCCAAAAAAAAAAAAAAAGGAGAGAGGGGTGCTGCCTCATGTGTGTCGCCTTTCCATCTTGTCCCTCAGGTGCTACGTTTGGTGGAGGCCCAGGCGACCCATTTTCAGCAGGGCCATGAGGAGCTGAGCCAGTTGGCCCAGTATCGCAAGGACCTAGGCGCCCAGGTAGGGCTTCAGGAGGAGGGAAACATAGAAGAGAGACTGTAGAGGGGTCTGAGATGACTCCCTGGGCCAGAGGGGGAAGGCCCAGCCATCTGAGATGCTTCTCCCATGTCCAGTTGCACCAGCTTGTCTTGAATTCAGCTCGCGAGAAGAGGGACATGGAACAGAGGCATGTGCTGCTGAAGCAGAAGGTGAGGGCTGGCAGTGCAGGTGGGAGCAGCGTGCTGGGGTCCCTGGGGTCCCTGGCATTTCAGTTGCTCCTTGACCCTCTTGTGCCCCTAGGAACTAGGTGGGGAGGAACCAGAGCCAAGCCTGCGGGAGGGACCTGGTGGCCCTGTGATGGAAGGACATCTCTTCAAAAGAGCCAGCAATGCGTTTAAGACCTGGAGCAGGTGAGGAGAGGATTATCCCAGTTCTGCCAAACTCATGTAATTCCATCTGTTTTGGAGTGGTTATATAGTGTCCCAACGCACAAAGAAAAACAAAATCTTGGGGCCGAAGTGATAGCCCAGCGGGTAGGGCGTTTGCCTTGCACGCAGTCGGCCCATGCCGGCCCGGGTTCAATTCCCAGCGTCCCATATGGTCCCCCCAGCACCGCCAGGAGTAATTCCTGAGTGCAGAGCCAGGAGTAGCCCTGAGCATTGCTGGGTGTGACCCAAAAAAGCAAAAAAAAAAAAAAAAAAAAAATCTGCTGCCTTCATAGACTCTGCAAACAATCAGGAAAGACAGTGAACATAGTAAATCAATTGCACAGTATGTGAGAAGGTAAAAATGTCATAGGAAAAACATAATGAGAGCAAGTAGGCAGTAAGCTGGAAAGGGTTTGCAATTCTATTTTTTGTTTGTTTGTTCTGATTTTGGGGCCACACCTAGTGGTATCAGGGCTTACTCCTAGCTCTGTATTCAGGAATTACTCCTGACTGACTCTGGTCCCTATGCGGTGCCAGGGATCAAACCTGGATTGGCTGTTTGCAAGGCAAACACCTTAACTGCTGTTATTGTGCTGGCTCCCATCTATGTGAAGGTTTTGGTGTGCGAACAGCCCTCCCCAGTAGTGCTGAGTGCTGGATGCCACTCAGGCTACACTTTGCGGCGATGAGAGGACCACTGAACCCAAGCCCTGTCCACGCCAAACGTGAACTCCAGCCCTTTGTTTTATCTCCCTGATCTGGGTTTTAAAATTTTTAATAATAATAATAATTATTATTATTATATATTATTATCCCTCCATCCCTCCATCCATCCATAAATGGGAAATAATAGTAATAAAATAATAATAATATTAGTATTTGCTTTTTGTATCACACCGGGCTCCACTCAGGGGTTACTCCTGGGTCTTTGCTCAGGAATTACTCCTGGCGGTGCCCGGGGACCATATGGGATGCTGGGGATCGAACCCAGGTCGGCCGCGTACAAGGCAAATGCCCTACCCACTGTGCTATCAATTTATTATTATTTTTCTTGGCAATGTTCAGTGGTTCTGAACTCCTGGTTCTGCACTCAAGAATTACTCCTGGCATGGGCTGGAGCGATAGCACAGCGGGAGGGCATTTGCCTTGCTCAAGGCCAACCTGGGTTGGATCCCTGGCATCCCATATGGTCCCCTGAGCACCACCAGGAGTAATTTCTGAGTGTTAAGCCAGAAGTAACCTCTGAGCATCACTAGGTATGACGCAAAGGAAAAAGGGAAAAAAAGGATTACTCCTAACAGTGTTTGGTGGGCCATATGGGTTGCTGGGGATTGAACCCAGGTCAACCACATGCAAGGCAAGGACCCTACCCTCTATTATCGCTCTGACACCATTAATTTTATTTTCTTTTTCCCTTTTTTATTTAATTAACATGAGTAATTTATTTTTTTTTAATTTTTAAAAAAAATTTAGGGCTGGAGTGATAGTACTGTGGGTAGGGTATTTGCCTTGCATGCAGCCAACCCAGGTTCGATCCCCGGCATCCCATATGGTCACCCTGAGCACTGATAGGAGTAATTCCTGAGTGCAGAATCAGGAGTAACCCCTGAGCATTGCTGGGTGTGACCTAAAGAGCAAAAAATAAACATAAATATCCCTTGTTTGATAAATAAATAGATAGATAAATAATAAATAATAAATAGATTTTCTTATACCACCATGAGATATATAATTACAAAGCTGTTCTTGACTGGATTTCAGTGTTGCAGTGTTCCAGTACCCATCCCTCCACCAGTGCACATTTCCCACCACCAATATCCCCAGATTATTCCCTCCCGCTCCCGTAGCCTGCCTCTATGATAGGTACTTTTCCTCTTCTCTCTCTCTCTCTCTCTCTCTCTCTCTCTCTCTCTCTCTCTCTCTCTCTCTCTCTCTCTCTCTCTCTAACATGAGTATTTTTTTTTTGCTTTTTTGGGTCACAACCGGCAATGCTCAGGGGTTTCTCCTGGCTCTGCACTCAGGAATTACTCCTGGCGGTGCTCGGGGGACCATATGGGATGCCGGGGATCAAACCCGGGCCAGCATAGGTTGGCCGTGCAAGGCAAATGCCCTACCTGGGCTATCACTCCGGCCCAACATGAGTAATTTTAAATAGTTGGTAGAGTGGCCTAATAATAAGGCTTCTGAGTAAAAACTTGAAAAGCAAATGTGGAGGCCGGAGTGATAGTCCAGTGGCTAGGGCATTTGCCTTGCATGAGGCTGACCTGGGTTCAATCCCCGACATCCCATATGGTCCCCCACGCAGTGCCAGGAGTAATTTCTGAGTGCAGAGCCAGGAGTAACCCCTGAGCATTGCTGGGTGTGACCCAAAAAGCGAAAAATAGATAGACAGGTAGATTGATAGATAGATAGAGAGAGAAATAAATAATACATTAAAAAAGAAAAGCAGGGCCTGAGCGATAGCCCAGCGGGTAGGGCGTTTGCCTTGCACACGGCCGGCCCGTGCCGGCCTGGGTTCGATCCCGGCATCCCATATGGTCCCCGAGCACCGCCAGGAGTAATTCCTGAGTGCAGAGCCAGGAGTAACCCCTGAGCATTGCTGGGTGTGGCCCAAAAAAGCAAAAAAAAAAAAAAAAAAAGAAAAGCAAATGTGGAGGTACAGAGAAATAGCACAGCAGGTAAGGTGCTTGCCTTGCATACCGTGACCTTGCTTTGATATCAGGCACCCCGTATGGTCATGGAAGCCCCGGCTAGAAGTGATCCCTGAGCACAGCCAGGATTAAGTCCTGAGCATAGCCCTCCAAAAAAAAAAAAAAAAGAGAGAGAGAGAAGAAAAGACAGATGGGAAAAGAATGGCCTAGTGCTAAGGCCCTGTGTTGGAGGAACCGTGGGTATACACAGAATGGGGGTGGAGGAAGGAAATAGGAGATAAATTTGGAGCTAATTGGGTGTGAGTCATGCTTGGGCTTTGTCAATTCTTGTGAGGCCTTGACTTCTCTAAGGGGAATGAGGAGCCACCACAGGGTGTGGAGCAGGGTGGGGGTGTGCTATGATTCAGTCCCTTCCCCTTGCAAGGTTAGGGCGATCCCAAATGGGAACTGTGGGGCGGAGTGAAAGTACAGCGGGGAGGGCATTTGCCTTGCACACGGCCAACCTGGGTTCGATCCCCGTCATCCCATATGGTTCCCCTAGCACCACCAGGAGTAATTCCTAATTCTTGAGTTTAGAGCCAGGAGTAAACCCTGAGCATCTCCAGATGTGACCCAAAAAAGAAAAAAAAAAAAAAGGGAACTGTGTACCAATAAGCAGAACGCATCCTCTGACACACACATAAAGTAGTAATAGAGCTATTTTATGAGGGAAAAGCAATTTACTGTCATCTCCTAGAAAGAGAGATGTTTCTTTCCATCTACTGAGTTATCCAAGAAGTCCAGCGCCACTTCCATGTCCTGGTCTTTATGACCCTCCACTCTCCTCTGAAGTAGTTCATCACTGGTCACTTGTCACTTGTCTTCCCGTTGTTCATAATTTGCTCGAGCGGGCGCCAGTAACATCTCCATTCATTGGGAATGAGGTCCATTATTGTTACTGTTTTTGGCATATCGAATACACTATGGGTAGCTTGCTAGGCTCTGCCGTGGCTCTGGGTTCATCCCAAAGGGCCCAATCTCTTACTACCAAGAAATAGTAAAGATTCCACACTTGTGAATAACTTAAGACTTTCAAGAAAAAGACTAGGTTGATACCTGGTGACAAAGCTTACATATAAAGCGATCTCAATAATAGCATGTACTGGGAAGATTAGCAACATAGTCTGAAAAAAACACAAACTGATTTCCCACATTTTTTATCCAATTTTCCTTGTTCAGAAGCCACTAAATTAAAGTAGCTCATAAGACAGTCACTTCAGGTCTCACTCCTATCAGAAAAATCCTTATGGGGGAAAAAAGTGTCCTTGCTATCCCCATTGCTTGCTCAGGTCTGTCATTTATTTTCCACTTCCTGCAGACGCTGGTTCACTATTCAGAGCAACCAACTGGTCTACCAGAAGAAGTATAAGGTAGGTGCCCCCAGGTTCTGGGTGCCTGAGCTTATGGAGATTCCATCCTTGTTGCGGCTGACTGGATGCCGTGGTCCTCATCCCCTTCCTCTCCCAGGACCCTGTAACTGTGGTAGTCGATGACCTTCGTCTCTGCACAGTGAAGCTCTGCCCTGATTCTGAAAGGCGTTTTTGCTTTGAGGTGGTGTCCCCTAGCAAGTGAGTGCAGTCTCTGGGGATGATGTGCCAAATATTTCTAAATACTGACCCACTGGAGAGCTGGGTCAGTCACAGGGATGTCCCAGAAGAATGGCCTTGGAGGGAGCCCACGTAGCTTCAGGCATCAGCCCTATGCTGGCTGGATTGTAGTCCTGCTAGGTGTGGATAGAGGTGGTGGAGCTATTTAGGGGTCTGTCACCTCTTAGTACAAAGGTGGATTTTTGTTGTTTTGCTTTGGATTTGGGGCCACATCTGGTGTGCCCAGTAATTCCTAGCTCTGAGCTCAGGCGGGCCCCAACAGTCCACAGGGGACCATATATGATACCAGGAATTTGAACTGGGGTTGGCAGGACACAGGCAAAAGCCTTAACTCCTGTACTGTTTCTTTAAACCCTACATAAGTATTTTGGGGGGGCTGGGGTAGGGGTTATTGGTTGTTTTTTGGTGCCATACCATACTCTGCTCATGGGCTTTTCCTGCATATGGGCCCAGTGGTGACCGTAAGGTACACAGGAGATTCTATGTGGTACCAGGAATCAAACTGGGCTCTACCACATGCAAGCAAGTGCCTTAACTCCTGTACTATCTGTCTGGCCCTAGAACAAACATCTCAGTATGACAGGGCAGCGGGAGACCAGTTGATAGTATTCTGGCCATCCTGCCACGTGGTTTCCCAGTCATCAGCCCCTTCCCTTCTCTCTGTCCATGCTCCTGCAAGGTCCTGCCTCCTCCAAGCTGATTCAGAGCGTCTCCTGCACCTGTGGGTCAGTGCTGTGCAAAGCAGCATTGCCACTGCCTTCAGTCAGGCTCACCTTGATATTAGCTCCCGGAGTTCAGGCCAGGTACTGTAACATGAAGGTACAGAGTCAAAGAGATGGGGTACCTCTTCCTTTAAGCCCCAGGGCCACTCTTTCTTTTCCCTCTCTCCTCCAGGACTCAGGACACCCAGCCATGGGCTCTGCTACCATCATGGGCTGTGGTGCTGTGAATAGGGAAAGGGAGCGTGGGGACGTGGGCGTGTGGCAGCGCAAGTGCAGAGTGTGGATGGCAATGCCCAGTGCTGCGACTGCCGGGAACCAGCGCCCGAATGGGCCAGCATCAACCTTGGTGTCACCCTCTGCATTCAGTGCTCCGGCATCCACAGGTCATTGCCCCAGTTCTTCTGGTCCTAGTGTTCAGAGGTACCCAGGATGCACCCTATCACACAGGCTCCCTCCTGCCCACCCTTCCCTGGTTTCCTCTGAGGTCCTTTATTTATTTTGCTTTTGAGGTCACATCTGGTGATGCTCAGGAGTTACTCCTGACTCTGCACTCAGGAGTTACTCCTGGCAGTGCTCAGGGGATAATATGGGATGCTGGGGATTGAAACTGGGTTGGTCGCGTCGTGCAAAGCAAACACCCTCCCTGCTGGACTATCACTCCGACACTCCTCTGAGGTCTTGATAACCAACTGAACACAGGCCTGGGCAGAGCCGCTGCGGGTAGTGAGGTCCCAGGGAGCCTACCTGTTAATCCTGGCCGAGCCAGGGTTGGGTACACCCCAACGAGTGTATTGGCTTGACAAGCAGAACTGTAGAAAAGTATGTGGAGGCTGGGATAGAGAGCAAAGAAAGAAGAGGCCATGAAGGCTAAACAGATCTCTCTGCTGTACCCGACTGGGGAAGGGAAAAAAGGGGAATGGCAGGGAAGGAGGCGCCCAGACAAAGGACCAGATGTGATGGAAGGTGCAAGGGAAGGCAGGGCCTCAATGTGAAATTCAGAGGGGTCCGAGTTATCCTTTTTAGGAAATAAGAATAGCAGGATTGGGGCCGGAGCGATAGCCCAGCGGGTAGGGTGTTTGCCTTGCGCGGCGGCCGCTCATGCCGGCCAGGGTTCGATCCCCGGCATCCCATATGGTCCCCCGAGCACCGCCAGGAGTAATTCCTGAGTGCAGAGCCAGGAGTAACCCCTGAGCATCGCCGGGTGTGACCCAAAAAGCAAAAAAAAAAAAAAGAATAGCAGGATTGGGGAGCCAGAGCGATAGCCCAGCAGGTAGGGCGTTTGCCTTGCACGCGGCCGGTCCATGCCGGCCCAGGTTCGATCCCCGGCATCCCATATGGTCCCCCGAGCACCTCCAGGAGTAATTCCTGAGTGCAGAGCCAGGAGAAACCCCTGAGCATTGCCGGGTGTGACCCAAAAAAGCAAAAAACAAAAATAGCAGGATCGGCCCCGAGCCAGGCAGGCCGACTCTAGCTCCCCAGCACCCTGCAGTCATGTGGGACCTTGCCTCCAAGTCTTGGCAGCAGCAGCCTCTCCCCTGACTCCTACTCTGGCCCTCTAGGAGCCTTGGCGTTCATTTCTCCAAAGTGCGGTCTCTGACCCTTGACTCATGGGAGCCAGAACTAGTGAAGGTGACTTGGGGTGTTCAGAAGATTGAGTGGGACAGGGGTATGGATAAGGACAGACGCTAACCTCTCTTCTGCACCTTCCAATCTGTTGTCCCTGCCGCCTGAAGCTGATGTGTGAGCTGGGAAATGTCATGATCAACCAGATTTATGAGGCCCGTGTAGAGGCCATGGCAGTGAAGAAGCCAGGGCCCAGCTGCTCCCGGTGAGCAGGGGTGGAGGAACCGAGGCTACTTCCTCGGAGGAGAGTAGGGCTGGGAAGGAAATAGCTGGTCTGTTCCCTTTTCTTCCTGCCCTCATCCCCTAGGCAGGAGAAGGAGGCCTGGATTCATGCCAAATATGTGGAGAAGAAGTTCCTGACAAAGCTTCCTACGATTCGAGGGCAAAGAGGTGGTCGGGGGCCCCGAGGGGATACCCTCCTGTGCCCCCAAAACCTTCCATTAAGCCTCAGCCAGGAAACTTCAGATCCAAACCAGGTATAGGATGGGTTAGCTTTCATTTGCTCAGTGATTCTGTCTCTTGTGTGCTTATAAACTATGCTAAGCTCTGGGGAGATATCAGAACTAGTGAAGGTCTAGGGGAGCCCAACATTTCCCTTGAGAGTATTGCAGGAACTGGAACACACTGGTCTTTTGTGTGTGTGTGTGTGTGTGTGTGTGTGTGTGTGTGTGCACGTGCACGCCACATGCTGGGGGAGGTGGGGGACACACACCCAGCAGTGCTCAGGAAACTATTGGCTTTATCCTCAGGAATCACTCCTAGTGGACTATGCAGTGCTAGGATTGAACTGGGCTTCCTGCATGCAAAGCATGAGCTCCAGCACATTGAGATACTGCTCTAGCCCCATACTAGCGTTCTAAAGTAAGAATTTCAGGTTTGGGGCCACAGAGATAGCTCAAAAAACCAGACTGCATGCCCAGAGCTAAAGGAGATGACCCTAGTGTGATTCCCAGGACCTAATATTTCCTCCTACCATGTCTGTTCCTGGATGCCAACACTTATGAACATGCAATTTTTGGGGAGGTGACACCCACTATGCTTGCAACTGTCTCTGTTCAAGAGTCACTTATGGTATGGCTCAGGTGTCCATATGTGATGCAGGAATCACATGCGTCAGGTGCATACAAGGCAAGCTGTTTTGGTTTTGTTGGCAGGGCCACACACAATGGTGCTCAGGCATCATCCTGGTTCTGCACTCAGGGATCACTCCTGGTTGTGCTCCTGTGGTCTCATAGGAGACCATATGAGATGCTGGTCATCGAGCCTGAGTCAGCTGCATGCAAGGCAAACACAGTAATTCCCAAATTCTCTGTACAATCTCTCCCATCCCTGAGGCCAGCTATCTGTTCTATCTCTGAGTCTGCCCAAATTTTTTTAAGACAAAAAACAGAAAGAAAAAAAAGAGGGCAGGAGCAATAGTACAGTGGGTAGGGCATTTGCCTTGCAAAAGGCCGACCTGGGTTTGATTCCCCGACATCCCATAAGGTCCCCAAGCACCGCCAGGAGTAATTCCTGAGTGCAGAGCCAGGAATAACCCCTGAGCATTGCTGAGTGTGACCCAAAAAAAAAAACTAAGGAAAAAGAAAACAAATAAATGAATGAATGAATAAGTGAATAAATGAATAAATAAATAAATAAATAAATGAATAAATAAATAAAAATTTGGCTCTTTTTGGGTCACACTCCAGAGATGCTCAGGGGTTACTGCTGGCTCTGCACTCAGGAATTACACCTGGCAGTGCCTGAGGGACCATATGGGATGTCGGGATCAAACCTGGGTAGTCGTCGCCCTCCCTGATGTACTATCGCTCCAGCCCAAAACTTTTTTTAAAAAGTTTCAGGGGGCTGGAGCGATAGCCCAGCGGGTAGGACATTTGCTTTGCACACGGCTGGCCCATGCCGGCCCGGGTTCGATCCCCGCATCCCATATGGTTCCCCAAGCACCACCAGGGGTAATTCCTGAGTGCAGAGCCAGGAGAAACCCTGAGCATTGCCGGTGTGACCCCCCAAAAAAAAAAAAAAGGTTTCAGGAGTTATTAAAAACTATGGCCTGTGAGTAAGTAGACAGGACTGCCCAAGAGTTTCAACAGCAGAAGAAAAGTTCATTAAGAATAAGGATAGTGGGGCCGGAGCGATAGCCCAGCAGGTAGGGCGTTTGCCTTGCACGCGGCCCATGCCGGCCCGGGTTTGATCCCCGGCATCCCATATGGTCCCCCGAGCACCGCCGAGTAGTTCCTGGGTGCAGAGCCAGGAGAAACCCCTGAGCATTGCCGGGTGTGACCCAAAAAAGAAAGAAAAAAAAAGAATAAGGATAGTGAGGGGGCCGGAGCGATAGCCCAGCGGGTAGGGCGTTTGCCTTGCACGCGGCCTGTCTGCCGGCCCGGGTTCGATCCCCGGCATCCCATATGGTCCCCCGAGCACTGCCAGGAGTAATTCCTGAGTGCAAAGCCAGGAGTAACCCCTGAGCGTCGCGGGTGTGACCCAAAAAGCAAAAAAAAAAAAAAAAGAATAAGGATAGTGGGCCGGAGCGATAGCACAGCAGGTAGGGCGTTCGCCTTGCACGCAGCTGACCCAGGTTCAATCCCGGCATCCCATATGGTCCCCGAGCATCGCCAGGAGTAACCCCTGAGCATTGCCGGGTGTGACCCAAAAAGAAAAAAAAGAATAAGGATAGAGTTTCCCAAGGTCTGTAGAGTATGAGCAGAGGGAGCTTTCCAGGTGGCTGAGACTAATCACGGAGTCACCTCACAGGTGCAATCCCAGCTAGTTAGGGTGGTAGGACAGGAAGAGGTGACACATAATATTGCCTCTCCCCACACCTTACCACACACACACA
Source organism: Cryptotis parvus (assembly GCA_021461705.1). NCBI lineage: Eukaryota > Metazoa > Chordata > Mammalia > Eulipotyphla > Soricidae > Cryptotis > Cryptotis parvus. The sequence goes on along the minus strand of JAJIBD010010209.1, from coordinate 3,749 downwards.
CAGAGTTTTACCTCCCACTGCAGTCTGGAAGATCTCCATGACTCCATAAATGAAAAGATATCTCCCCTGGTAGAACTGGGGTTGTGCTGAGGGTTTCTTCCTTGACTTATAACTGATTCCTCTTAATAGAAGCCCGTTCTGATGACCTGGAGTCCCTGCACCCTGGGGCCCTACTGTTCCGAGCTGCTGGGCACCCTCCATCTCTTCCTATGATGGCTGATGCTCTTGCCCATGGAGCAGATGTCAACTGGGTCAATGGGGGTCGAGAGAATGCCACACCGCTGATCCAGGCCACAGCTGCTGTGAGTGTTTTGCTGGTATCCCCACCCCATTCTAAGATTCCTTCTCCCTGACCCTACTCTCTTTGGGCTCAGACATCTGTCTTTTACCCCACTTGCTCTCTGGTACCTCCAACTCCTTGGGAATAACTGATAGATACTGGTGACTGAAACTGTGTGATTTGGAGGTAGGTGGTGTAGGGTTAGTCCAGGTACTTACCACTTAGTTATTAACTTCTCTGTGTCTCAGTTTCCTCATCTGTAAAACAGGGATAGCATATCTCACTTGATCACTTGAATCCCGTTATTCATCGATTTGCTCGAGCGGGTGCCAGTAACATTTCCATTGAGCCCTATCACGTGCCAATGTAGCCCAATGGCATCTGGTTGATTCAGGAATATGAAGAGCCTCAAACCGTTCCTTCAGGGTCTTGACAAGAAAGTCTGACCATCTTGTAGGTGGGCGGCCACATGATCTTTTGACATCCCGTGGGATCCAGTCGGTAATGGCTCTAGTCCAGCGGTTGTCTCCAAATCGCATTACATGTCCAGCCCATCTGATTTTCGATGCCTTGGCAAACGAGACAGCGTCCCTGATTCTGGAATAGCGACGGAGGTCAGAACTGGATTCCTTCTCTCACTTGAGTGAGGCGTGATATTCCAAGCATAGGTCTCTCGATTCCTCTCTGGGAGACCCGAATAGCATTCTCATCCTGCTTTCGTAGGGGCCCAGGTCTCTGAGGCATATGTTAATGCAGGGAGAACGGTGGAGTCAAAGAGATGTGCCCTGAGCCAGAGGTTCTTTGTCCTTTTAGCTATTTCTTCGATGCCTTTGAAGGCATTCCATGCCTCTCTCTTCCTCCTGCACAGCTCAGGTTGTAGGTCGTTCATCATGTTGATTTCTCGACCTAGGTACACATAACTGCTGCATACAGAGATGTTTGTTCCATTGAGAGTGAATGGGGCCTCTGGAACTAGTTCATTCTTCATAAACATGGTTTTCTTTAGATTCAGCTGTAGACCTATCTTTCCACATTCTCGGTCGAAGTCAGCCAGCATTTGTGCTGATCTTGGTGGTAGTAGCAAATATTCAAACGAGAACTTTGAAGCATATCTCAACTTTATATTATAAATTTAGCATATTGAAAGAGCTAGAGTAAAATTTGACACCTATGGGGGCTGGAGCAGTAGTACTGAAGATAGGACATTTGCCTTGCATACCACCAACCCGGTTTGATCCTTGGGTGCCCTGAGCACCACCAGGAGTAATTCCTGAGTGCAGAGCCAAGAGTAACCCCTGCGCATAGCCGGGTGTGACCCCAAAAGAAAAAAAAAAATTAACACCTAGCTGTACTCTTACACACACCCACATCTCACCTGAATTGACCCCACTATGAAACACTTGACCTTAGCCAAAGCACCAACAAGCGATGTGGGGTTGGGGGAGTGTGCTGTTCACCCAACAGTGCTCAGGGGACCCTGCTGTGCTGGGCTCCTGCATGGTCCTAAAACATTTTACTTTGGAGGTGGGGAGGTGGGGTTTTGGCGTCCCACCTGGTTTACTTCTGGTGGAGCTCGAGGAATTTTATGTAGTGCTGGGTATCAAACTGGGGTTGGCAGCTTGCATGGCAATTGGCTTTACCTGATGCATTCTCTCAGCTGCCTAAAACCTTTTCTATTTTTTTAAGTTTTTTTTTTTTTTGTCACACCTAGTGATGCTCAGGGGTTTCTCCTGGCTCTGCCCCTCAGGAATTACTCCTGGCGGTGCTGGGGGACCATATGGGATGCCGAGGATCGAACCCGGGTCAGTTATCGCTCCACTCCAGCCCCCCTTAAAACCTTTTAAATCTCTAATGAGGCCTCTCTCCACATTCTGACTTCCAGAATTCTCTTCTGGCCTGTGAGTTTCTCCTTCAGAACGGGGCTAATGTGAACCAAGCAGACAGCCATGGCCGAGGGCCGCTCCACCATGCAACCATTCTTGGCCACACGGGTAGGAACAACAGGGCAGGGTAGGGCGGAGCATTCTCCAGACCGGGGACGGCTCCCTGAACCTCACTGCTCTCTTTCAGCCTGGCCTGCCTGTTCCTGAAAAGGGGGCAGACTTGGGGGCTCGAGATTCTGAAGGCATGGACCCACTGACCATCGCCATGGAAAAGGCCAACGCTGACATCGCGTTACTCTGTGAGATTGTCCGAAAGAGGCGGGACTAGTTCTTGCAGTCTCCACTCGGGCGGACTGAAAGGAGACCCTGGGGCGGGACAGGGCAGGGCAGCGCCTGGGCCAGCTGAGAGAAGGGGTGCTCCTACTGTTTGCTGAGGTATGGAGCCAGGAGAGGGGCTGCAGGCTCTGAGGATGTTGGCGCGCCGGAGGCTTCATCCGTGCCTCAGCGCCCACATCAGGCATCTTTTGACCAAACACTGGGTACTTGGGGGCAGGATGGGGGTGTGGACATCAAGAGAATGATGCACTTCTCAAATCCCTGTCAGGTTGCGGCTGGCAAAGATGAGAGAGGCTGAAGTGGCCCAGGGCCAGGCAGGTAACGAAGCCACCCCTTCGGTTCAGCTCCGGGCTTCCCGCTGCTGCTCGGCGTCCCGGGTGGCCTAGTTGTTGGTTAATGCTGCGGAGGAGAGGCCATGAAGAGAAGGGGCTCTAGAGAGTAATGGGGAAGGCGCTTGCTTGGCACACAGCAGACCTGGGCGGTGTACACACACACACACACTCTCTCTCTCTCTCTCAGAATGGGACACACACACACACACACACACACACTCTCAGAATGGGACACACACACACACACACTCTCAGAATGGGACACACACACTCACACACACACACTCTCTCAGAATGGGACACACACACACACACTCTCTCTCTCTCTCAGAATGGGACACACACACACACACACTCAGAATGGGACACACATACTCACACACACACACACACTCTCTCAGAATGGGACACACATACTCACACACACACACACTCTCTCAGAATGGGACACACACACACACACACACACACTCTCAGAATGGGACACACACACTCACACACACACTCTCAGAATGGGACACACACACACACTCTCTCTCTCTCAGAATGGGACACACACACACACACACACACACACTCTCTCTCTCAGAATGGGACCACACACACACACACACACTCTCTCAGAATGGGACACACACACACACTCACACACACACACTCTCAGAATGGGACACACTCACACACACACACACACTCTCTCAGAATGGGACACACACACACACACACACTCTCTCTCAGAATGGGACACACACTCTCAGAATGGGACACACACACACACACACTCTCTCAGAGTGGGACACACACACACACACTCTCTCTCAGAATGGGACACACACACACACACACACTCTCAGAATGGGACACACACACACACACACACTCTCTCAGAATGGGACACACACACACACACACACACAC